>VSMD01118859.1:0-15625 GCA_008750895.1 Mirza zaza
AAATGCTAAACATCTCTAATCATCAGGGAAATGCAAATCAAAACTGCAATGAGATATCACTTATCTCCAGTAAGAATGGCCTTTATCAAAAAGTCCCCAAACAATAAATGTTGGTGTGGATGCGGAGAGATAGGAACACTCCTACACTGCTGGTGGGACTGTAAACTGGTTCAGCCTCTGTGGAAAGCAATATGGAGATACCTTAAAGTGATACAAGTAGATCTACCATTTGATCCAGCAATTCCACTACTGGGCATCTACCCAAAAGATCAAATGACACCCTACAAATGGGACACCTGCACTCAAATGTTTATAGCAGCACAGTTCATAATCGCAAAGGTGTGGAAACAACCCAGGTGCCCATCAATACATGAGTGGATTAATAAAATGTGGTATATGTATACTATGGAGTACTATTCAGCTTTAAGAAACAATGGTGATATAGCACCTCTTGTATTTTCTTGGATAGAGCTGGAACCCATTCTACTAAGTGAAGTATCTCAAGAATGGAAAAACAAGCACCACATGTACTCACCAGCAAATTGGTATTAACGGATCAACACCTAAGTGGACATATAGGAAAAACATTTATTGGGTGTCGGGCGGGTGGGAGGGGGGAGGAGGGGATGGGTATATACAAACATAATGAGTGAGATGTGCACTCTCAGGGGATGGTTACACTTGAAGCTCTGACTCGAGGGGGGAGTAGGGGCCTGGGCAATATATGTAACCTTAACATTTGTACCCCCATAATATGCTGAAATTAAAAAAAAGATAAATGTCCTTAAGATATAACTTGCTCTTACAAAGCAATACAAATGTTCAGTCTCAATAGTAGTCAAAGACACACAATTCTTTTTAATTTTCAACCTTTAAGAATAGCAAAGACTAAAAAGGATGATAATGCTTGGAACAGGTGAAGGTGTGAAGAAATGGGCCCTCTCATATCTGGGGGGGGGGCAGTAAACTGTTCCAACTTATTCTAGGGGCAAATTGTCCATGTATGTCAGGAGCCTTTAAAATATGCTTACGCTTTAACTCAGCAATTCAATTTTTAAGAATTTTTCTAATGGATATACTCAAATAAGTTCACAGAGACATTTATACATATGTGTTTATCACAATGTTGTTTATAACAGTGAGACATTGGAAAAATGCCCCAAATATTATTAGTCAACAGATAGCTTAAATGAATTATAGTGCATCCACACATTAAAAATGATGGTATAGCAGAGGGCAGTGGCTCACGCCTGTAATTCCAGCACTTTGGGAGACTAGGGCTGGAGGACCACTTGAGGCCAGGAGCTCAAGACCAGCCTGAGCCACATAGCAAGACCCTGTCTCTATAAAAAATTTATAAATCTGCCAGGCATGGTAGGCCATGGCTGTATTCCCAGCTACTTGGGAGGCTAAGGTAGGAGGATTGCTTGAGCCCAGGAATTCGAGGCTATAGTGAGCTTAGATTGTGCCACTACACTCCAGCCTGGGTGACAGAGCAAGACCCTGTATCTAAAACAAATTTTTTTTTAGTTAAAAAAATTTTAAAAAAGAATAATGATGGTGTAGATTTAAATTTAATGACATGGAAATAGATGCTATTGAGTGAAAAAAATTGGATTAAAAGTAGTGTGCAAGGTAAGATTCCATTTCAAAAATATCGGAAAAAATATTGGGAAGAGTATACATCAAAATGTTAACAGTGATTTTTCTCTGATTGATAAGACTGAGGGTGGTTTTGCTTTCTGTTTTATCTCTTCTGTATTCTCAGATGTTTTTTATGAGAAGAAAGTATTTATAATTTGAAAAATAAAATTATTTCTATTTTTTTAAAAGAAGAAAGGAAGGAATAAAGAAGGGAGGGGAGGGAAGTGGAAGGGAAGGGAAGAAAAGGAAGGAAAGAAAAGATACCTGTATCTTGTGTGTTCTTCCAAAGATACTCTGTATCTATACAAAACATATGGCTTTTTTTTTTTTTAAACACAAATATAATAAGTGGGTAGTGTGCTCCACACACTGTTCTATCCTTGCCTTTTGCACTTAACAGATCTTGGTCACAGCAAATTATTCTCCCACCAATAGTGCACGAGTACACTCCCCTGCCCCCCAGCTACACCCTTGCCAATACACTGTGCTACCAAGTTTTTTTTATCTTTGCTGAGTTTTGATGGAAACTGACAGCTCATTGCAACTTTAGTTTGCATTTCCCTCATTATAAATGAGAGTGAACATCTTTTCACATGTGTAAGAGCAATCAATTCTTCTTTACCTGTGAACTTCATTCACATTCTTTGCCCATTTTTCATTTTTTAAAAATTGATTTGTAGTTGCTCTTTGTATAGAAAAAAGTGGGCATTTGTCTGTTTTGTTTTATGGCTTTCTAAGCACAGAGCCCTCTCTACTCTTTTACATGTAGAGATTGTATATATACATATATATAATGCTCTATGTTTTCATCTAGTGCTTTTATGACTTCAGTTTTAACTTAAACATTTTCTCCATTGTTTGACTTAAAGAGTGAAGTGGGAATCACCTTTTCTCTTAGACATGTCCCCAGATGTCTCAGCCCTAAAAATTGAACCACCTGTCTTTTCCCCTCTGATACGAGATGCCTTTTTATAATACACCAAATTCCCATATTAATTTGTCTATTTCTGAGCTCTTTATTCTGTTCTGTTGATCTGACTGAATATTCTCTAGTACTTCTCTATTCTGTTTCCACATACAGTAGAGCTGATCTTTTCTCATGACTCTTTTTAAAGAGAATTCTTTTATTCTCTAAAATAAAAATGTTTATTTTTTCATATAAACTTGACATTAAGCTTGTCTGGTTCCAAGAAAAAAAGTTATCTAGGTATTTAAGTGTGAAGCATAATTTAAGAAGAATTAACATCTTTATAATACTTAGAATCAACATTTTCCAATTCAGGAATTTTTTCAGGTTTTTCGTTTCCATTCATGAGTTCTTCTATTGTGTTTCTCAACAATGTTTTAAAATCTTCACATGGACTCTGCATGTTTATTGTTATTACACTAGTTTTTCCCTTCCATTGGTTTTTTTTTTTTTTGAAACAGCGTCTCACTCTGTTGCTCAGGCTAGAGTGCCATGGCGTCAGCCTAGCTCACAGCAACCTTAACTCCTGGGCTCAAGTGATCCTCCTGCCTCAGCCTCCTGAGTAGCTGGGACTACAGGCATGTGCCACCATGCCCAGATAATTTTTTCTATATATTTTTAGTTGTCCAGCTAATTTCTTTCTGTTTTTCAGTAGAGATGAGGTCTTGCTCTTGCTCAGGCTGGTCTCGAACTCCTGAGCTGAAAGGATCCACCCACCTTGGCCTCCCAGAGTGCTAGGATTACAGGCGTCAGCCACTGCTTCCAGCCCCTTCCATTGTATTCTTAAACTTCTTGTTGTTTTATAGAGAAATGCCATTAATTACCATATTAATTTTGTATCAGCAATCTAATAGAATCTTACTATTTGCAATTTTTTTCCATTGATTCTCTTGGGTTTTCAAGTTATGCAATCACCTCATTTTACATTACTGATACAGATTTACTTCCCGTTTTCTAATTTGGTGCCTTATTTTTTTTTTCTTATTTAACTGCTTTAGTTAATATTGCAGCTAACTGTTCCTTACTCTAGTGGGAATCCTTCTATAGTTTTATCATTAAGCTAGACTATTGATTTAATTTAAAATAAGTAGAAATAGAAAAATAATCAAAACACAAAATAGGTATTTCACAGAAGAGAAAATAAAAATGACTCATGAACACATGAAAAGATGCTTAATCCTATCTAAAGTGTTATTAGCCTCCTCTTCAAATGCTAAAACCCAGACTTTTGTCCTTGTTCCCCTGCTTTTCTCACTGGATGCTCTTTGGGTGGTTGTTCCCGCTGCCTACCACAGGCCGATGGCTCTTAAGTCCATAGCCTCAGGACTATCCAGTCTGTATGTTCAACAGGCTCCTAGACATCTTCATCGTGCTTCCTGCAAGCACCTCGGACTCAACACATTCAAAACTGAACCAATGATCTTGACCACCAAATCTCATTTAGTGAGCTGCACTCTTGTCATCTGCCCACACCTCCCAGGTCAAGCCTCTTCCCACTTCCTCATCCTGTCTGTGCAATCAAGTCTCGCCACACATTTACCTTCTAAACATTTGCCTTAATTTGCCTCCTCCAACCCCTACCTATTATCTTGGTTTGGACCCTCCTATCCTCTCCCACCTGGGTTATTGCAATGGATTTTCCAGAATTATTGCTGCCAAGGTGTAGTTCCAAAACACCAATTCAATCATATCGTTTTCCTTCTTAAAACCTCTAAGTGGCTCCGTGTTGCCACCAGGATCAAGCTCAACGCCCTAGCAGGGTCTACAGGGCTCCAGTGGCCTGGTCCCATCAGCTGTCCTTGCTTTCCTGGAAGCCCATCCTGGACACTCTGCTCTGGGGATACCACAGCCTCCTAGTAATACTGTGCTGGTCCTTTCAACCACCAGCAGCCTCTTGGGCCACGTGATTCCATCTTCTCCCAAAGCATGCTGCCTGCTGTTTACTAGATTTCTATTTGAGGGTTTTATATGTTTATCAAACCAATATGTGCACATGGTTTAAAAAGTCAAATTTTATCAAAAGACTGAAAATGAATAAAACCCATCCCAGGCCCACCTCTCCCATCCCTATTCCTACTTCCTGGAGGCAGTAGCTGTTAATTCTTTTAGCTGTTTCTTATGATATTTACTTTCATATCTCTAAATAACATATTTATACAGTTATTTCCTGACTTATCAAATTTATACATGATTCCCACTTCCTATATAACAGGTGAGGATTTAGTTCTATTACGGTGCTCATACTTGCCTGTCCTGTTCTATCACAATATTTGGTTAAATGATGTTTACACTATTGTGACTGTATAAGCATTGTCATTACAGAATCAATTAAGGTAGAGGAATTAAATTTTATGTGTATATGTAGATTTTTGGTTTTCCAGGGATTTCTAATTGCCTTTATTTTACTTTTATCGTGGTTTTCTGTAAACACTCCTCTATGCTTTCCTAAGACGCTCTGGCACATAGGTACTTTACCAAGTCTTCCTTTTTTAGGGACCTGCCCTGCTATGAGCCATCTCTGCTCAGAGCCCACACTGAGCTCAGCTCCCTGCGCTCACTCTGGCTATCGGCCTGGGACTTCGTCCAACCGCTTTCCGGAATGGAGCCATTGTTTCTGGAGTTTTTTGTCTGCCTTTCTTGGCTTACTGCTTTATTTTGCTGGAACACATTATTAATAATTTCCATAAATAGGGTGCTGAGTCCTTACATATCTGAAAAACGTCTTTATTCTACCCTCATGCTTGGTGACAATTTGTCTGGGTATTGAATCTGGGATGAGATTACTTTCCCTCTGGGTTTGGAAGGCCAGGTTGCTCTGTATTCTAGGGCCTGGTGCCACCAGTGAGAACACTCATGCCATTGGAATATTCATCGGGGTTTTTTATTTTCTCCCTGGAAGTTTTTGGTTGTTCCTGGTATACTAATATTTTCAGCTGACATACCTTGTTGTGGTTCCATTTTCATTCTTTGTGAAGGACAAAGAGTGGACTCAGCAGACTCATTAAAGATCTCTGAACTTCAGGTTGAGAATTTTCCCATGTTATTTATTTGATCATTTCCTCCCCTCAATTTTCTCTATTCTCTCTTTCTGGAATTTCTAGGAGTCCAATATGAACCTATCAAATTGATTCTCTTTTCTGTTCTATTATCTTTTCCTTCCGTCTTGCTACTCTGCTTTCCGGAAGAGTTCCTCAACTTTATCTTCCAATTCTACTGATTTTTTATCTTCTACTTTCTGGGAGGTTTCCTTAACTTTATCATTAATTCTGCTTAATATTTTATTCTGGCAGCCATTTTTAAAGTGTTTTAATTTCCAAAAGCACTTTCTTGTCCTCTGAGTTTAGTTCTTTTCTATTCCTTATGCTATTTCCATTTCCTCCGAGTCTTCTTTTTCTCTGTTTCCCTCAATCTCAATTACACTGGACTTTCTTTTGGGGTGGATTAACTTTGGCTATATCTATTTATATATTTAAGAACAAGACATTGATCATTTAGGAGCCGCGTGTACGTGAGTGGGGTTTTCTTAGTAGGTGAGCTTGGCTTGGGGGTTCTCAGTGAGAGCTGGCTCACTGGGATCCTCAGGCCCTGTTCTCTGGAGCCCCTCAATATTCCTTAGAAGGAACTTCTAGTCTACTGACAGAGGGGTACAGCCCTCCCTATATTTTGTCTAGTGTAAGGGTTGACTATTACACAAGTGGACTTTCAAATCCTCCCTTTCTGGTACCAGATCGCATTTCTTCCTTCTGCCACACCCAGCTCTTAGGGGACCCCCTCTTGGGGGTTCTCCAGGGGCAAACCAGCTTCTCCTTCCCATGCCGGCTTCTCCGAGCATCTAAGATAATGCTTCCTCCTCTCTTCTACATGGCCATCCCCTACCTCTACCTCCCCTTGCTCTTAGTCTTCTAGAATTTGGTGGAAGCTTCTCATCTGCTCATGGCCTCTCTTCTTCATTGTGTGTTTTTTTTCCTTAAAAAAAAAAAACCTTCCTATAAGTTTAGAGGGGTCTTGGGAGGGAAGGAAGCGAAGATGTATTTACTCCTCTGTTTATGGGACTGTTTCACTGCTGGCTGAGCTCCCAGGGACAACAGCTGCCTCTAAATCACCCACGTCTCTGGAGCTGAGCACAGTGAATGGCACAGGTCAGTCAGTCAGTGTGTAAAACATCTGCCTTCATGCTTTGGACAATGCCTGGATTGGCCAGGATGACAAGGGGCACACAAGTCATGTCACACACAGAATGGTGAAGAGCCTGTGGATATTCTGTCTGGAGAAGAGGCAGTGGTGGTGGGTGGGGGCGGAGCACGGGGTTTATGATCATCCACAAGCATCAGGGAGTTTTCGCATGGAAGAACTGACACTTTCTATGTGGCCTCAGAGGACAGACCAGGAAGTCAGAGGTGGGCGATACTCAATGACAGGTCAGCACCTCATGTGCAATCCCTTTTTAACAGCCAGCTCCCTGATGACAGAGCAGGCGGCCTGGAGAGGTAGTGAGTTCCCTGCCCTGGAAGTATTCAAGCAGAGCTCGACACCTGGTTACTAGAGTTGCCATAGAGAGGATCCAACTCACTGATTGAGAGATTAGCATGAGATTTTTTTTTTTAACTCTACCAGAAATAAAATACCCACATTTATAGCAAATATTTAATATCCCCTTTATTTTGCTGAAATAAAACAAAGTAAAACCTACTTTTAAAAAAATAACATTTTTTTAAAGAATCGATACAATTCCCTAAGGGATATATAAAATAAAAATGACCTAATTTGTAAGAATATGCATTTCAACATGTAAATGTCCATGCATGATTACACATCATAGAATGAAATGAGATCCTTACACATGGAGAATCATCATGAATGCAGCTGGTGCAAATGTAGACTGACACAGGTGTGATGTTTCAATGACTCAATTACTCTGGGGAGCCTTGCCTTCAGAAATGTGATTTTCCAAAATGACACACAACTTTTAGTAAAGTTCTGAAATACAGTCTCCTCGATTTATATACAGAAATATTCCTAGACAATTTAACTGTGTCTGTTAACAATAGTTCATAGATAATCTGAATAGGTTTCCACTGCTTGGCAAAGGCATTTGAAAGCCATGAAAGATATGGGACACATCTTTGCTGTGCAGGACTGAATTACACATTGCACAAGGCCACACACACCTGGCCTCTACCTACTAAACATAGTAGCACTCCTCCAATCATTGTGACTAAAGTGTCCCCACATATATCCAAAATGTCCCCAGGGGTCACTACTGCCTGAGAATCACTGGACTAGCTGATCACTGAGGTCCCTTCCAACCTGAGGGTCCCCATTCCTTCAGGAGCTGGGGAGTCAGTGGGGGGCAGGTGAGTCTGAGTCCCAGTCTCCAGAACCACCTGGGGTGGCAGACACAGAGCAGCAGCTGCTGATGGAGGCATCTACGTGGCTTCCTCTTTCCAAACAGATCCAGGGAGGCAGCAGGGCATCCCCCATGAAGGAGGTTCGATGAGTGGGTGTGACTGGTGACTGCGTCCAACCCTCCTGAGACAAAGGGCAGAAAAACGTGACTCCAAAGATGAGGCCTCAATAGCGTTCTCATAGCACCCTCAGTGACTTTTCTTTTGTGCCCTTCAGCTTGGCTAATCGCCAAGCCTGAAGGAAACCAGCCACCTTCACTCCCCTCACCTCCTGAGCCTCTGTGGTTAGAAAAGAAATGCAACTGCCATGCAGGCTGCTGGGACACGAGGGTGGGGGCCACAGCCTCACGGCTCTCCTGCCCCCTGGAGCCTCAGCCCCAGGCAGGCTGCCCAGCCTGGTTTTCCCCTCTGGCTGTCATCGGACGCTTTGCCCCTTGCCAGAGCACTGGTGGGAGCTACTTTCACACCTTTCTCCTCTCTGCTCTGAATTGCATCTCCTCCCAGCACCTCTGAGATGCAGCTGTGTAACCTTCTCTCCCTCTGTGCAACCTTCTCTCCCTCTGCGTCTTTAACTGCTTTTAACTCTTGCCTCCCAGCTCAGAAACTGGCTAATGGCCTAATTATGAAATCCTGTTTCTAGTCATCATCTCATTCCACGAGTCACGCTCTTTTCCCTGAATGTCTGTTTTTGTTTTCAGGTGTTCTGCTTCCTCTCCTGATCCATTCTTTCGAGTTTGTCTTTGCTGGCTCATTCCCACTTCCCCGACCTCCATCTCCCCTTCTCCTTTTCCTTTCTCCCCAGTCTCCCTTTAAATAAAGAGGCCCCAGCGTTCAGTCTCTCCTCTCCCCTCCCTTCTCTAAGTCCCACTCACTCCTGTGGCCGCAGCAACCCCTGGGAAGTGCTGACTCCCAGATCTATATCCAGCCTCCACTTCCTCACCTCCTGTCCCAAAGACGCACCTGCCTGCTCCACCCGGCCAAGCCTGCCCAGCCTCCCGTGATCATCTCGTCTCGCTAAAGGGAGCCACCTCTGCCAGATGCCTGCACTGCACACCCACCTGGGGGTCCTGCTCAGCTTCTCCCCTTCCCACCCCACGTGCAGTCTGCCCCAAGCCCTGTGGGTCCTGGTCCTCTCTCAGAACCGTCTCTTGGACCCGGCCCTCCCCCCCTCCCACCCTCTCATCATTAGGCCTTTGGATTCTGAGAGTTCCAGCTCCTGGTGTCAACAGCCACCAGGTTTTCTCTATTCCGTTCTTCCATCTGCTCTTCTAGCATTCTCCAGGCAAAGGCCAAACTGACTCATGATATTCTCCTTCTTACTTAAAGCCTCCAGAGGCCCCTCATTGTCCACAGCTAAAGCCGAGGCTTCCCTGAAGGGCACAGAAGTCTTTGCCATCCCGCCCTGCCACCTCTGCTGCAGCCATTCTGAGTCTCTGTGAGCCCCGAGCACCCCAGGCCCTGCGAGACGATTCCTTTGCTCTACCAGACGGTGAAGGGCACATTCGCTGCACCTCTCGTGCAGTGTGCCCTTCAGGCCTCCGTGGGTGCCCGCACGGCCCTTATGTCACCACTGGCAGCTGTGTGCCTGCCTGGCCCTCACCAGCGTGGCGCAGGCACACAGCAAGGATGCACTTAGCGATCATCAGCAAAATGACTGAATAAATGAATGAGCAGAGGCAATGACTCAAAAATTATGACCTTTTCTGCTTCTTTATCATATCATTCTCTAGGCCAAATTTGAATACGTACACAAATTACCTGGAAATCTTGTTAAAATGCATATTCCGATTCTACAGGTTTTTGCATTTCTCCAAGCTCCCAGGAGCCCTTGACGCTGCTGGTCTGCGGTCCGCACTTAGGGGGCAAGGCCCTCGCCAGTCCAGTGGTTTCTCGGATTTTGCTGGATATTGGAATCACCTGGAGAGGTTTTACAACTCCGGATTTAATACTATTAGTAATTGAATCAGCACGTCTGGGGAGGCAACCAGGTGTTGGTATTTTCACAGATTCCCCAGTGACTGCACAGATCCCCAGTGCAGTAAAGACTGGGAAGCCCTAGCCGATGCCATCACTGCCTTCCTCAGTGGTGATCCAGAACCCTCACTGCTCATCAGAGCCACCCGGGGAGCTTTCACTAACCACCGATGCCCAGGAGGCACTCAGAGCAATTAAATCAGAGTGGCTGGAGGCTGCCCCTGGGCGGTGTTAGCGCTCCCCAGGTGACTCAGATGTGCAGCCAGGGTGGAGCCTGTGCTTTCAGGCTGTGCTTCTAAGGAACAGCTGCACATATGAGGGACGGTGGGTCCAGAGTGAAGAGTAGGTGTGAAGTCAGACCTGAGTACCGGCTCTCCAGCCATGCACTGTATAATCTCGGAGAAGTTAATTTAGCCTCAGCTCCAAAGTGAGATTAGAAATACATGCCTCTCTCACTCCAATTTTAGTGGAGACTTCTGGAAGTCATCAAGCCCCAAATGGAATTTGGAAAGTTACCCCATTGGAGCCTCTCTTCACCTCACTAATATGAGGGGACACACCTGCGTCCCCACCCTTCCGGTTGGCTTCTAAGGCCCAACGCTGTTGGGGAAAGTCTCTATCATGCATCAACTCCCAGCCGCAAGCCCAGCTAGGGAGCAGATGGTTTGGTAGCAGCCCAGGCCACCAAAGGGGAAGTCACGAGGACTTGCAGACGGAGAGGTGGAATCAAACACAACCCCTGCAAAGCAGTCTGGCCTGCAGCCTGGATGCTGCATGGTGGGCTGGTTGGCCCTGTGCAGGGACAGGGCTCACCCGCTGTTCCCAGCACACACTGCGGTGCTGCCACCTGACCCACTGCAACGAGCCTGCATGTTGCACCAGACTCCTCTCTTGTGAGCTGTCTCTGTAAATCCACCCTGGTACTGAGCCTTCCCTCACACACAGATGCACAAAATAAACACAAAAAAAACTTAGGTTCAAATCCAGCCTACCCCCAGCTGTATGAACTTGGCTGTTTCCCTGGCTATTATTATTATTTTCTATTTTATCAGCAGCAAGATCTGCTGTCAGGGTCTCAGCCCCACTCTGTGGATGGAAGCCCAGACACCACAATTCCAGAATACAGAGTTGGCACTATCCTGTCCCTGGAGGCAGCAGAAGCCCAGGGCCTCAAAGTGCAGGTGGCTGGGGATGGAAAAGACAGATCCCAGTGTGGGTAGGTTCTGGGTCCTAGGGATAGAGAATCTTGAGATACATTTATATTAACAATGATTTGTATTTATCTGAAATTAAAATTGAACTGGGCATTTATCTGCTAAATCCAGCAACCCTACAGGAGGGGAAGGAAGGAGTTAAAAGGCACAGCAAATGCCCAAGGCACAGCAAGAGCCAGGCCTGGAGAGGGAGGGCCCCCCTGGCTGAGCTGGGTTTGGGCTGAGGGCTTCAGGGCTCTGGAAAGCAGATGACAAAATTACATAAACTTTTCTGTCCCCCAAGCATCTTCTGGAAATAGGCCTTGGCCAGCAAGGTCCAGTCAATTCCTCGAGGCTGGTGAGGCTGGGGACTGGGGAATGTTCTTGACTCATACTCTCCCCATCCCACCATCTATTCACCCCAAAAGACTAAGTCAATGTGACTCTCCTGACTCCACAGGAACAAAACTGCCCACCCACCACCTGCCTTCAAATCCTCAGCCTGCACGGACGAGGCCTTTTAGCTCCACAGGTAGAGTCCTTAGGATTCACAGCACAATAAATTGGAAAGAGCCTTTGAGCTCATCCAGCCCCCTCTGGCTACTGCTGAGAAGTCTGAGCCCAGAGAAGGACGAGTCTGCACAAAGCCACACAGTGAGGGAGGGCTGCACCCCAGGTCCCCCCACCAATCTGGTCAACTCAACTCCATGCCATTTACCCTACCCTGACCTTCAGGACAGAAATGTCAATGACTTAACACACAGATCTATTCGCCAGCTCCACCACCTAGAATAAACAGGTGCCAAAGAGGGCCTTAGGTCCTCTCCAGTTTCATCCCAACTAGAAGCACAACTGCGGAGAATCCCGTCCTGAAAAGGGCAAAGGCCTTTCCAGGGCGTCTGGAGACAGCCCACTCACTGCACCCGCCGTGAGAAGCAGCCGCTGTCCATAGTGCTCTCGCTGGCGGCAGTGCAGACGCAGCTTGTGCTGTGGAGTCAGGACACCTGGGCACGAAGCCTCAGCTGGGTGGTCTTGGCTCATACCCAGCCTCAGTTTCCTCATCTGTGATATGTAACTATCTCACAGGGCTGCCATGAAGATGAATGAGATTGGGCACAGGGTCTAAAGCATTGTGTCACAAGGCCTGCAAGTTCAAGGGCTGCCTTGACCTCTTTTAGTTCCACCGGCCTAACCGTAAGTTCCCCTGCTGTCTCCAGATGGGCCCCTCCCACCCAGTGAGAAAGGCCCCCCACCTGGCTAGGTCCCCATCAGCCAGGCCAGCTGCATGCCACTTGGGCTCCAGCCTGACCACTGAACCTGGATCAGCCTTTCCTGTACCCCAACTACTGCTTCACCTCCCCACCAGCCTACGAAATTATTCAAACAAGCCAATCACAACCTTCTGCAGGAGCCAGGGGACACCCCACACTCTTGTCACCATAAAGATGCCACCAATAGCTCCTTGGTTCACTCAGCTGCTGGTGCATCTCCCGAGTGCAGCCCTCTCCTGGCCTTGCTTGGTGTCCTGTGTCCTCCTCCTACAGGCTGTGACTGCATGTGACGAATAAACTGTCCCCAATTGCATCTGTCATTGTCAGGTGTTATGTGTTCAGCCATCTCTTACTATTTAGAGTAAGGGATCCTCCTTCACCAAGAGAGTGAATAGGAGGTGGCCAGAACAGGTAACTTGATGAGATTGTGGACTCCAGTGCTAACAAGCACACTAAATCCCTGTCCTTCTCAGCAGATGGTCCTTCTTATATTCCAAATTGTGGTGCTGGGCTTCCATTCACAAGGGGAGGTGGAGACCCTGATAGCAGGACAACTTGCCAGGAGGGGAGAGCATGTGGGGTCTTCTTGGGGTCTCAGGGTCAACAGTGCACACCCACTGCCATGACACACTCTTCACTGTATCTCATTGTACTCCACTACTGCCCCATGAAGGTCTGTGGCAGATGCTCCAGCTGTTTTCATGCAGTGAGAAGAAATGACTAGTCTACACTTGGTGCGGTGGCTCACGCCTATAATCCTAGCACTCTGGGAGGCCAAGGTGGGCACATCGCTCAAGGTCAGGAGTTCGAGACCAGCCTGAGCAAGAGTGAGACCCCCATCTCTACTAAAAATAGAAACAAATGAATTGGCCAACTAAAAATGTATAGAAAAAATTAGCCGAGCATGGTGGTGCATGCCTGTAATCCCAGCTACTCGGGAGGCTGAGGCAGGAGGATCGCCAGAGCCCAGGAGTTTGAGGTTGCTGTGAGCTAGGCTGACGCCATGGTACTCTAGCCCAGGTAACAGAGTGAGACTCTGTCTCAAAATAAAGAGAAAGAAATGACTAGTCTAAGTTCAGACAGACACAGACAAGAGAGAAAGGGCTGGCCGCCTCCCCGTCAGTGCCATCCCTGCACCCCACAAGCCTCTGGAAAAGCAGAGACACTGCCTCTTATGCTGAGGTGACACCCTCCCCCGCTCACCAACTTCACTCCCAGTAAAATGGCTATAGGACACCTTCAGCCCCCACTGTGAGGTCTACACAATTCAAAGGGTGGCCTTGGTCATGAGATCCAGGTCTCCTGGGAAGCTCCCCATGGGGAAGAGAGCACAGTTGGTTCCCTGTCCCAGCTCACTTGGACCTTGGCTCAGTCCCCGCTGGGCCCCAGGGTCCAGCTGACAGGCAGTGAGGGGGTCAGGAGGCCTCCACGTGATTTCTTGCAGAGGGGAAGACCCTGAGCTTCTTGGCCCCAAGAGCAAACATTAGGACTATTTTTGTTTTGCTGTAGAGCCTCCTGTCCTTTGGGGGTTGAGGGCTGCTAGCTAGCGTCCTGAGCTGGTGGTCAGAGCTAGGTGGCTTTGGCCAGCCTGAAGCTGTTCCTCACACATGCTTCCTGTGGGCACAGTGAGTCCCTGGTTTCTGAACAGTGGGATCTGGGCTTCCATCTACAGGGGGAGGCTGAGGCGCTGACAGGAGGAGAGCTTGGCTGGGAGGCAGAGAAGTTACCACTGAACCTGGATCAGCCTTTCCTGTGCCCCAAGGCACCCTGAGCCTCTCAGGAATTGAGGCATTTTAGTGAACAAAGGACCCATCTCTCCTGGCAAGTTCTGACTTCAGATGCTAATAAAATGTTGTTTACACATACTCAGAACAAGCTCTCAGGCTTCTAGAAGCCACCTCTGCTTCAACTAATCCCCATTATGCAGATGGAGAAATTGAGGCTTGTCTTAAGGACTTGTTTAAACCGTGAAGACAGGGAGCACATTCTCCTGAGGGAGAATTTGGTCCCATGTGCTCGGACCAAATTCTCCTTCATCCCCAGCTGGGTCAGTCTAGCTCCCTGCTTAGTAGCTGACCAGGTGACTTATGAGAACAAAAGCTCTCTGGCCCATGATGTCTGCAGTCAGGCAAGGATAACTGCAGAGGTGAGGCCTGGGCTCTCCCTGCAGTTCAGTACAATGTCAAGTGCTAGCTTCCTGCAGAGCAAGGGGCTGCATCTTCTCTGGCTCTCCTCTCCAGGGTCCCTGCTGTGCACAACCAAAGGAGAAGACAGGCTTATATCCATAAGGCAAAATTCCTTGTACCTACCTGACCTTGGCCAGCTTTCCCCTGAGGCCACGGCCAGATGTTACCCAGCTGAGCACAGAGGAAGGTGATGGAGTCAGGTGAGCTTGGAAAGTGGCCAGGAGTGGGGCCAGGCCGATCATGGCATCTTTGCACTCCCAGAGGACCAAATTTTGGCTGAAAGACCCAGGGGAAGCCACTGTCCTTTAGTAGGAGGCACATCTCTTTGCTCTTTGTGTGTTTTGCCCAGACTGCCACCTCCTTAACCAGATCACACACAGCTCTTTTTTGTCATGAAAATTAATTCATTTAGGAGAACAGCCATTTCCAGATTCCCCTTGAGACCTCTGGAAACTCTGAGAATGTCAGAGGATCTGGGCTTAGGCTTCTACCCTGTCAGAAGGAAGTGCAACTGGACTGGGGTGGCTGTCCTCCTCCACTTGTCCCCAGCCCAGGTTTTTTTTTTCTCTCTCCTCCCTCTGATAGCTCAGCAGCAGGCAGAACAATAGCTGCTTCAGAGAAAAGGCCATTTCCTGCTGACAGTGTGTATATGCCTCACCCCAGGTTCCAGAGCTTCTGCAAAGAGGCCCTCTCCTCCCCAAGCCCAGACCTCCTCTAGGGCTCTGGCCTCAGTAGGACAATGACAACATGTGGATCTGCCCCTGGGTCACATCTGACAAGGACAGTCTAATCTGTCTAGAATGTCTAGAGAAGAGTCATCTGATTCCCAGGCGGAAAAAGGGGCGCACCAGCTCCAGCTTGCCAGGGTCCTCTGAAACAGTGTGGGGCAGGATGGAGAGAGGTGATTTCCCTCCACTTCCTCCACCCATCCTTGAATCAGCTCCTTTCTGCTCTTCCTGGAGAGCTGGGATGACAGCAAGAAGAC
>VSMD01118861.1:0-94593 GCA_008750895.1 Mirza zaza
ATTTTTCCAAATATTTAAGGACTATTTGCATTTTTCCTCTGTGAACTGTCTTTATCTTTGGACCACTTTCCCTCTAGAGTGGTTGGTCTTTTATGTCTCTATTTTTGAAGCCCTTTAGTTATCGTGAATATATAATATATAGAGAGTACCCCTTTATCTGTTTTATAAGTTGCAAACATCTCTCCAGTTTGTTATTTCTCTTTTTACCTTGCTTGTGTTTTTATTTTTGCCATTTGTTTAATTTATCTGTCATTCCTGTGTTGCTTCTGCATTTTGAGTCATTGTTGGGAAAGATTTCCCCACTCCTAGATTTTAGAGTGATTGGCTCATGTTTTCTTTTAGTATTTATATACTTTCATCTTTTACATTTGAATCTCTGAGTCATTTGGACTTTATCCAGGTGTATGGTATGAGAAAAGAACACAATTTTATCATTCTCCATATGGCCTTCAAACAAGTTATTTAAAAATCCATCTTTCCTTCATTGATTTGATGTGATGCCTCTGTCATATACTACATTCCCACATGTGTTTAGACAAATGTCCAGATTTCCTATTCTGTTCCCTCGGCCAGCCTGCCTTTCCCCGTGCCAGTGCCACGCTGGGGGACTCGTGAGGCTTTCTCACGTGCTGTCACGTCTGGGTAGGCCCAGCCTCACTTCACGCTTTCTCTGTCAGGCGTTTCCCAGCAATTCTTGCTTGTTCTTCCACACGAACTTGACGATCAATTTCTCTGCATGCAGAAAAATACTCATGGCATGGCATTTTTATTGGGGTTGCATTAAATTTATAAATTAACTCTGGAAGGATTAATATCTTTATGATGTTGAATCCTCCTATCCAAAAACACTATCTGTCCTCCCATGTGTTGTAGTCTACTTTTGTGTTTTTCAAGAGTGTTTCAAAATTTTCCTTATATAGGTTTTTGGGCAGTTCTTATAATTTATACAACTATAGAACATGTTCTCATAGTCTCATAACTTTATCATACTTTGTTTCTTGTCCTTCTAAATACACCTTCTTGTATTATACCTTCTGGTTTCTATTGTCACCTGTTACTTTACTAAATTCTCGTATTGGGTATGGTAGTTTCCCCATTAATTCTTTTGGGGTTGCCAGGTATATAATCTTATCATCTTTAAATAGAGACAATTTTGCTTCTCTCCTTCCAGTTCTCATTTCCCTAAGTGCTTTCTCTCGTCTCACTGCACGGGCATCTGCTGACCTTGTCAGACAGCAGCAGGGCAGGGCACGCTGTCTGTCCTGGGAGAGTCTCGAGCCCGTGGAGATGTCGGCTTTCAGGTCTAGATTGATCTTAATTTTATGGAGAGGTTTTTAAAAACATGCATGGATATAATATTAATATTTGTTTAAATGCCTTTTCTTCATCTATAGTTATGTAACTTTTCTCCTTAGCTTTACATTATGTCATATTAATTTCCTAAGGAGTCTTTTCTGATGTACACTCTGATTAAGAATATTTGCTTTTCAATGTTTCTCTGTATTAAAAACATCTGTGGTTACCCTTGACCTTGGAGAGATGAAGATGACACCCTTCTCTCCAAACCTAGAAGTCCAGCCCTCTGCAGAGGGCACAGCAGTGAGGGGTCAGGAGCCTGGCTCTGGGACAGTGGCCAGGCTGTGATTCCAGCTCTGCTGCCCACAAAGCAGATGGCCTGGGGCAAGGTGCTGGCTGTCACTCTGCTTTGGTGTCCTCATCTGTGACAGGGGTGATGACAGCACTTGTGTCAGAGACTGTAGTGAGGACGAGGTGGGTTAATATACCTAGAACTTACTACTATTTACTACTTAGAAAGTTCCTGGCCCACTGGATTCTTTTTCTTTCTCTCTGTTAGTTTTATTTAATTTTATATAGGTCATATTTTACATGGTTCCAAATCATACCAAAAACTATACAGTGAAAAGTGTCCTTTTCATCCCTGTTCAGTTACCCATTTTTCTTACCAGAAACAATCAGGGAGGACTGTTTCCTAAGGAGCATTCCCTAGATATTATGTATAGAGATACACAGGTATAATACATACACAAACACACAGATACTGCGTCCATAGTCTCTCTCACCTATATGGAGGCATACCATGCAGAGCATTCCATGTTTTGCTTTTTGCAATAGGAGATTGTCCCTATAAAATTCTATAGATGTTTTTATTAGGATAACATTAACAAACTAATTCAGGGGAGATTTGACATCTTCACAATGTTGAATCTTCCTATTCAGGACCAAGGTGTGGCTCACTGTGACCTTAACCTCATTAGTATCTTACACTGCCCTCGGCACTCAAGAGCACAGGCACACACGCGCGCTCACAGTCACATGCTGTGCACCCTTCTACCTGGTCACTGAACACGACAGCCCCAGTAAAGACCAGCAAAGGGAGTGAGGAGATCTAAGGGGCTGGGAAACACAGAGGTCAAGTTCACTGGTGTCAAGACCTTATCTGCTGGAAACAAGGCTCTCAGCAGGGCACTTAGGCTAATGGGCTGCCACGGCTAGAGCCCAGCCCAGAGAGAGGGGCTCCCAAAATGGGGCTGTCTCGGCGTGGGGATTGAGACCTCTGCCCAGGAGACCTGCGCGTGGTGTTTTGGGAAAAGGCAGCAGCCCTCTACTGCGTGTGGAAGCTCTGCCAAGCCCTGCTCCGCTGGGGCTGTGTGGAGGTCGCTCGCCCCCGCCCATGTCTTCCTGCCCTCATCATGGCTCATCTCAGGCCAAGGGATGTGGGAGGAGTCCTGAGCCACCAGCCAGGTGGCAGCAGGTGCCCTTACTCAGCCGAGGGAACCCTGGCCCTGGGCGCTGCCTCTGGGAACCCGTGCGTACTTGGAGACGTCGAGGGCCAGTGCAGTCCAGTAGGCTTCCATGGGGGCTGTCACCACCGCATCGAAAAGCACCTCTCGCACCAGCTCCTCGTCACCTGCAGGCAAAACCAAAGGGGACCAGGCCACGTGCTTCCCCCGTGATTAGGAACACAGCTCACCCGCTCTTCGGAAGTCCAGGGAACTTGATGTGCGGACAAGCGGGCACGAGGAGGCTGCCTCCCCGCTGCCTGCCTCCCGTCCTCAGCGCCCCAGGGACGTGAGCAGAACTGGACAGCACCTCAGCTCTCTCCAGTTCTGACATTCCGTGAGCCTGGCAGACTCCCTCGGTGACACGGCCGGGCGCCCAGCCTGCCTCCCCGTCTCCACGCCTCCGCTGTCTGGCGGCTGTCAGACACGCGCTCCCGGTCTGCGGGCTCAGCTCTGCCGTGCTCCCCTCGCCTCGAAGCTGCCACATGCCCTTCCCTGGCCCGGGACGCTTTTCCCTGCTCTTTGCAAGGGCGGCTCTTGCTTTTCCCTCTTTTTAAAAAGATTATTTATTTTTATTGAGGTGAAATTCACATAACATAAAACTAACCAACTTGAATATGTGATTCAGCGGCAGTTAGTACATTTACAATGCTGTGTAGCCACCGCCTCTGTTTAGTTTCCACGTGTTTCTGGCAGCCCCAAAGGAGAGCCCGTTAAGCCGCTTGGCCGCCTGTTGCATCCTTAGCTGCGTGACACCACTTCACGGCTAAAGCAGGCCCATCCCCCACAGCGCCTCGCCAGGGCTCGGTCACGCGCAGGCCCATCCGCCCCGGTCAGCACTTCCGCGGCCCTGCCGTCCGCCCTCCCTGCTGGGCAGGGAGCTCCACGGAGCGGAGGCCTGGGCTGGGTTCTCTCTGCGCCGTCCGCGCCGCCCTGGGGCCTGGCGGCAGGGACGCACCCCGTACAGATTGGCGATGGAATTAACGCCCGAACAGCTGAGTGCCAGTGGGCCAGGATGGGAGGCAGAGTCCTCTTGTGAGGACACTTTTGTGATAGGGTGACCCGCCCCTTCACCAGAAAGGAGAGGGAAGGAGCACACCAGGCTGTGGCCCACTGAGTCACCAGCCGCGGCAGTGCGGGGAGGCCCGTGCCCGGAGGACAGGGCGAGGGCCGTGAGGGCACTGGCCCCACGCTCCCCTGTGGGGAGGAGGCTTCAGGCTCAGGCCCCGCTGCTCGCCTGGGGGCCACTCCTAGGGGCAGAAGAGACAGAGCTGACAGCCAAGTGGGTCCCCTGGGCCTCAGCAGCGCTTGGTTAATAGAGGCTGAAAACGAACTCAGTCCCCAACATGGGGATACATCCGGTCACCACAATTCCAAGAATGCTTAGATGCCACCTTGGCCTCGTAGTAAGGCTGGCTCTGCCATTTTCTTTGAGGCTCTCCCTGTCCTCTCTAGGCTGTCCTTGTGCCCCAAGGGATAGGGCTACATGGCATCCTCGCCCCCACCAGGAGCCCAGAGAAGCCCACCCCTGTGGGTGGTGGCACTCACACTCCAGGTCTGGGTCCTCCCTGGTGAGGAAGTGGACCATGGCCTCCAGCTGGCTGAGCTTCCGGTGGTCCGGGTCGATGTCCGTGATGCAGTAGATCCTAGAACCCCGGGAGTCAGTGTCACCTTGAGAAACTGCCCCTGCCTCCCCCCATTCTCTCCTCCTCGCTTACCAGTCACCAGCCAGACTCAGGTCCGGGTGGAGCAGGTCGTGCAGACCTGAAACAGAGACACATTCGGGGCGACATGCACCCACAGGGGCAAGGCGGGCACCGCACGTGAGGGAGCCGCTGCCCAGCAGGCTCCTGGTGCCGGGAGGGACAGCCTGCTGTTCTTCCTTGCTCTTAGCTCACAGTAGGAGCCTGACCATCAGCGGTGCAAGGTCTGCACATGTCCTGCCTGTGTGCACACGTCTCCCTCCTCCAGAAGTGTTTTTTCCTCCTGCTGCTTCCTGCCAAGTCCCACCCACTCTCCAAGGTTCAGGACCCATGCTGCTCCTTCACTGCGCCGCCTACCCAGCCCGGCCGCCTTTTCCTCCTCCCCAGCTCCCACGGCCCTCCTCCCTGTCCGGGCCGGGTTCTGGTTATCACGGCCACGTCCTCACGCCTCTGCCAGACGGCAGCTCGGCGAGGAAGCCGCGTCCCGCTCTCCTTAGCGTCTCCCCTGATACTTTGCAGCCGGTGACATCAGCTCCCTTGGCCTCGCTGTGCCCAGCTGAGCTAAAGGGGCAGTTGGGAGTGAGTCCCGAGAGGGGCCCTGCCATTCCGGGAGCCTCCAGGGCCTCGCCCGGCACACAGCCTGCCCTGATGTGCTCGGCTGGTGCCGTGGATTGAATGAGTGGGGAATAGGTGTCCCACTAGCACCTCCTCAGAGCTTAGTAGTAAAGAGGTGCTCAGTCAAGGCCTTGCTAATCGCAGGGAAAGATGACGGAAAGGCCAGCAGGGCATCTGTGAAGCCTTAAAGGGCCACTGCTCTGACGCTGGCACCAGGCCGGGGGCAGAAGGGGAGCTCCTTTCTCCAGAGAAGCCCGGAGGCCATGACTCTGCGGAGGCATGGCCTTTCTGACACCTGATTTCGGGCTTCTAGCCTTCTGCTGTAAGCTACCGAGTTTGCTGTGTCTTGTTATGGCAGCCCTAGCGAACGAGCTTTGCCCCTCGCTCTGAGCGGCTCAGGGAAGCTGCCACGCAGGCTCTGCCCAGGGTCCTAGGAGAAGCCACGTCTCCGCCAGGCTGCCCGGCACCAGGCAGCGCCGACCCACCTTCTTCCACAGACGTGTCCCCCAGGAGGATGTACTCCCCGTGGCCCCGGGACAGCACCACTCCCAAGCTGTGGGCGGGAGGAGAAAGCACACTCAGGACACGCCGGCCCTTCCTGCCCTTCGTCAGCCCTGTGAGCTGTCCCCACCCTCACCCTGGCCTCGCTGTCCCCTCCAGAACCTAGGCAGCATTCTGTCTTGTCATCAGCTTCCCTCCCGGGAAGGACCTGGAAATCCCAAGACCGAGCGCCCTCTGCGCTTCTGTTTTCCTCAGAGCACATCCCGAAGGATGAGGAGGTCTCTGTGCCTCACAGGCACCCCCAGCAGGAGACCCCCCACCCCTGGCTCCTGCCACGCCTTCCTCTCCCAGGGAGCATCAGTTTTGAGCCTGGACTGAATATCTGAACCATACTTTAAAAGACCAGTAAGTAAAAGACTGGACTTTAAAAAGACCAGTGCCTGGGCCCCACCTCCAGACATTCTGATCAAATCGGTTGTGTGAGGCCTGGGCACTGGCAGTTTTACAAAATTCCTCAGCTGTTCTGAGGAGCACTCGGCTCCAGGGACCAGGGCCATGTGGAGAAATGAGGTAGTCGAGAGGTAGGAACACTTTGTTTCCTTGTCTGTGTGATTCCTAGAGTCAAATATCTGTACAGTTGGACAGAACGTAAGAGATCTTCAAGTTTGATCCTTTCATCTTTTAAGAAGCCACTACTTTAACATTTTTGAACGGACGATGTCATGTAATGCTCATGCCGCCGCCAAGAAGTAGCTACTACCGTTAGCCCCATTGTGCAGAGGAGACATCCATGGCAGGGAGAGGCCACGTAACTTGACGGAGGTCACACAGCCTGTGAGTGGCGGAGTTGGGGTGCAAATCCAAGCAGTGTGGCTGCAGAACCTGCACACTCAGCTACACTGGCAAAGCTGGTCTACACCTCACTTCCTGAATGCTGACCTGGGTCTTTTGCTGTTACCACAAAATTGCCAGCTAAATATCAGTTGTTGGTATTCACAATCCACACACCCATTCCCACTGCAAATAAAGCACAGGTCCCTCACCTGAACGGCGTGTCACTGATGTCTGTGAAGAAGTAGTCATTGGTCAGGAAAAGAACTCGCTTCTGAAAGAGCAGACAAGGCAAGAGTGCTTGTGGAGAGAAGAATGGCTGCCCCCCACCCCAGTACCCTTGGGGTTTTCACCACCTCTGTGCATCTTCCCCTCCCCGACCTGAGGCCACACACCCCATCCTATTGACATCATGGGCAGATCACTGCAAGGGCCAGCAAGCCACAGCCTTTTGCTAGTGGCCTGGATTTAAGGACCAAGGTCTGCCCATCATGGTGGCCCCTAGCCACGTGCAGAATGGAGCACTTGAAATGTGCTACCAAGGAACTGGATTTTGAAATTTTAGTTAATTTTAGTTCACATAAATTTAGACAGCCAATGTGGCTAGTGGCTACCAGGCTTGGCAGTGCAGGTATAGAATGGTGACTACAGGGTTCCCACGGGGCCGGAGAGGAGGCTATCAGTTAGTGCCCAAATGAAGCCCATGTGTACACATTCTGCTGACAGCCTCCCAGCCCTCAAAGATAGCCAAGGGAGAGTGGGGCACCACTATGACTATAGGGGACTGACATATATTTTCCTAGTTTAAGAATTAAATTTAGTGAGTAATGTACGTGCTCTGCCCAGAGTGTTTGAAAGTAATGTGTTCCAGACAAGGTCCTTGTGATAAACACGGCTGTTGCCTAGAGGCATAACAAAGGACCTGGGCTGCAAGTAAGCAAGAGCTGCCCCACCCCACGGCAGTTGGGGTCTGGAGGCCACACGATAAATACATTGTTCCTGTGATTGCTGCTTGAGCCCCATAAGATGGCTGGTTAGTCAATGACGGGTAAGACCCCTCAAGGGAGGGGCAACCTAAGCCAGGCACAGCTGCCGGGGATCAGCCTAATCTTAGAAGGTCACCCTAAGAGAAGCTGGAGATGAGAAATGCCCCCTGTGGCTACCTTGCCCATCCTTGCTAATCTCGGTCCGTGATCCATGCCTGGTGCCTAGAGCAACCACCTAAAAATTCTGAGCCAGGGGATATCTGCTTCCCTAAGGCTACGCATTCTGAAATTTATGGGCATTGCTAAAATGCCTGGGTGGTTATGTACAAGGAACTAACTTTAATTTTTTAGAGTATAAAAATAAAACTGACCCAGTGTATTATTACTTGAGTCAACCGTCTGTATGTGTGTCCGTGTTTCTCTTTGTGTTCTGCATTTTTGTTTTGTGTTCTGTGTTCATCCTCCATCGTGTAAACGGGCCATGACAGTGATTTCTCCCCAGGCAACACACCCGTTACAATTTCTTTTTCCTTTCAAAGCTGCCATCTTTCAAGCCCCAGTTTGATCACTACAAATCAGGGCATCAGACAGTGCACCAAGTGGCTAAGGACATGGCCGGGCTCAGACAACCCGGATGGAAGCCCAGCTGAGCTGCTTCTGGGTTGTGTGCTCTTGGGCAAGTGACTTCACTTTTCTAGGCACTGTGTTATCTCATGGAATCAGGACTAACAGTAGTCTCTCTCTCCCGTGAGGCCCGTGAGAGTGTGTTCTGGGCTCTAAAATTCTGTGGATTGTCCTACCCATTGATGAAAGCTTATGTTGTTGGGAAAGCCACAGTTTGTCACTGGCTCAGGACCTACTGTTATTCCCTTCACTTATTCCCTACTCTTATTCCCTCTGACTTTTCATTTTGGAAATTGGAGTGAGATGTTGGAAGGAACATACAGAGAGAGGATGGCACAAAAAAAAAAAAAGGCTTTCTTTCTCTAGGAAACTGGCTTTAGGTCAACTGTCCTAAAAACTGGGTTCCTCCTGTAACACTGCCCTTACGCCTCCTCTGCCAGAGCCTCCCTGTGGTTTCCCTCTGTCACAGCAGTCTTGGGCATCCTGGGGCACATTCTGGGGAGGCAGGAGCCCCTGTGCCCCAAGGTGGGGCTGGCTGGAGTGTCAGAACTGTAAATATTTTCCTTCTTTTTAGGGGGGGGGAAGGCAGAATCTCTGTTGCCCGGGCTAGAGTGCCGTGGTATCAGCCTAGCTCACAGCAACCTCAAACTCCTGGGCTCAAGCGATCCTCCTGCCTCAGCCTCCCAAGTAGCTGGGACTACAGGCACACGCCACCATGCCTGGCTCTTCTTTTTTTTTTAATTGAAAAAAGGGTGAAATGCACATATCTTAAGTGTATCATTCAATTAATTTTGATACATGTTACATGATTTTTTGATACATGATTATAGCCATGTAATTACCTCCCAGTGAAGACATGGGACTTTGCATCTTCTGCAGTCTCTTTGCCTTCCCCTTCCGAGACACCCTCCGCAGGTAAACTCTGTCTGGGCTCTCACCATAGGTGGCTTTGACTGTTCTTAGAGTACATGCTCTCTGTTGTGTCTGGCTTCTTCTGCTCAACATACTGTTTTTAAGATCCATCTATGTTGTGTGTCTCAGTGGTTTGTTCCTTCTGCCACTGAGTAGCATTCCAGGGTATGGACATACCACAGCATGCTTCTATAATCACCTATTGATGGATATTTGGGTTGTTTCTAGTTTGGGGCTACACTGAATAAAGCTGCCATAAACATACTGGAACAAGTCTTCCTATACACATGTGTTTTCATTTCTCTTGGTAAATACATTGCTGGATCATATGGTAAATATATATGTACCTTCATTTAAAAACTGCCAAAAAATTTCCCAAAGTTGTTTTTACCATTTTATATTCCTACTAGCAATATCTGAGACTTCCAATTTCTCCACATCCTTCTCAGCACTTGGTGTTATCAGTCTTTTAAATTTTAGCCATTGTAAAGGGCATGAAAAGCTTGTTGTAGCTTTAATTTGTATTTCCCTGATGCCTACTCATGTTGAGCATCTTTGCATATATTCTTTTATGAAGTGTCTGCTCAAGCACTTTGAACGTTTTTTACTGGGTTGCTAGTCTTTTTGTAGGAGTTCTTTATGTATTTTGGATACAGTCTGTCTTTGCTTTTTCTCTTTCTTTCTTTCTTTCTTTCTTTCTTTCTTTCTTTCTTTCTTTCTTTCTTTCTTTCTTTCTTTCTTTCTTTCTTTCTTCTTTCTTTCTTGACAGGGTCTCACTCTGTCACCCCGGGCCAGAGTACAGTGGCATCATCACAGCTCACTTCAACCTCCAACTCCTGGGCTCAAGGGATCCTCCTGCTTCAGCCTCCCAAGTAGCTGGGACTACAGGTGTATGCCACCATGTCTGGCTAATTTTTTTGGTTTTTGTAGAGACGAGGTCTTTCTCTTGCTCGGGCTGGTCTCAAACTCCTGGCTTCAAGCGATCTTCCTGCCTTGGCCTCCCAGAGTGCTAGGGTTACAAGTGTGAGCCATTGCGCCCAGCCACTTTTTAATTTTCTTACTGGTGCCTTTGATGAGCAGATTTTTTTCTCTTGATGCAGTCCAGTTTATCAAATTTTATTTTATATTTAGTGCTTTTTATGTTTTTGTCTAAGAAATCTTTGTATAACCTCAGGTGGAAAAGATTTTCCCTATGTTATCTTGTGAAAGCTTTATGGTTTTGGCTTTTACATTAAGTGTTTTGATGCATAAAACAACTCAAAAAAATTAATTTTTCTGTGTGGTGTGAGATATGGCTCAATGTTTTTTCCTACCGATTTATTCAGTTGTCCTAGCACCATTTGTCAAAAGGAATTTCCTTTCTATACTGATTTGCATAGTGTCTTTGTTAAAAATCAATTGACAATATATGTGTGGGTTATTTCTGGATTCTTTATTCAGTCTCATTGATCCATTTGTCTATTCTTTTGTCAATACCACTCTGCTTGGTTATTGTAGCTTTATAGTAAGTTTTAAAATCAGGTACCATCAATTGCCCAAATTTGTTCTTATATTTTGAGATAGTTTTGCTATTTTAGGTCCTTTGCATTTTCATATAAATTTTAGAATTGTGTTGTCTGTTTCTAGAAGTCTGTTCAAATTTTTATTGGGATTGTGTTGAGTCTATAGATCAATTTGGTGAGAATGGACATCTTAGCAATATTGATCTTATGACCCCTAAAGATGGTTATATCTTTATATTTATTTAATTTTGATATTCTCTCAGTAATGTCTTGTAGTTTTTAGTGTAGAGGTCATATATACCCTTGTTAAACTTATTCCTAAGTATTTTTTGTTATTTGTTGTTATTGTAATTGAAACTTCAAAATAATTTTAGTTTCTAATTGTTTCCTGCTATATATAAAATTAAAATTGATTTTTACAATATTTGATCTTGTGTTCTGTGAACTTGCTAAACTTAACTATTAGTTATAATGGTTGTTTTGTAGATTCTTGGGATTTTCTTGTAAACAATAATCTTGTCCATGAATGAAGACAGGTTTACTTCTTCCTTTCTTATCTTTGTGCCTTTTATTTTGCTTTCTTTTTTTATGGCACTGGCTAAGCACTTCAGTGCAATGCTTACAGACATCCTTGCCTTATTTTCAATTTTAGGGAGAAAGTGCTAAATATTTTACCATTAAAAGTTTTCATAGATACTTTTTTATCAGATTGAAGAAGTTTTCTTCTATTCCTGTTTACATTTGTCAAATGCTCTTTTAACATCTACTGAGATGACCATATGTCCTTTCTTCTTTATTCTGCTAACGTAGTCAATTACATTGATTGGTTGAATTTTTATAATGTCAAATTAACTATATTCTTGGGTTAGCCCCACTTTGTGCTATTGTTGTCATATAGTTTACACTCACATACATTATAAACTCTATAATGCAATGTCGAAACTTTTGCTTTAAACAGTTGTCTTTTTGAGAAACTAAGAGGATAAATAAAAGTTTTACATTAACCCATGTTATTTACCATTTTCAGTGTGGTTCATTCTCTCCCATAGTTCTCAGTTTCCATCTGGTATAATTTTTCTTCAGCTCAAATAATTTTTTAAGCATTTCTCATAGTATAGAAGTGTTGATGATAAATAGACACGTTAAATAGATGTGTCTATTTTCTTTTATATAAAAATGGTTTTATTTCACTTTATTTTTTGAAGGATATTTTCTGTATGTATAGAAATTTGGATTGATAATTTTTTTTCCTTTCAGCCCTTTAAGCACATTATTTCATTGTTATGTCAGCCATCATTCTAATTGTTTCCCTCTATATAAGGAATCTTTTTTTCTCTAACTTCTTTGGAGATTGTCTCTTAGCTTTGATTTTCAATAGCTGCACTATGATGTGCCCAGGTGTCATTTTATTTTTATCCTGCTTGGTGTTTGATGAGATTCTGTGATCTATAGGTTGATATTTTTCACCAAATTCAGAACACTTTTGGCCATTTGTTTTCAAATACTTTTTCTGCTCCATTCTTTCTCCTTTTTTTCTTGGACTCCAAGAACACATATATTAGATCATCTGATATTATCCCACAGAACACTGAGGTTCTGTTTTTCTTTTTTTCTCCATTTTTTCCCCATTCTTCAAACTGGATAGTTTCTATTGTTCCACCTTCAAGTTCACTGGCCTTTTTTCTCTAATCTGCTGGTAAGTCCATCCAGTAAGATTGTCATTTCAAATATTGTACTTTTTGGTTTTGAAATTTCCATTTGGAAGCATAGGTGATAAAAGCAAAAATAAACAAGTGGGACATCTAACTAGTGATACTACATCTGCACAGCAAAGAAGACAATCAACAAAATGAAATGGCAACCTATGGATTGGGAAAAATGCTTGAAAAAACACATATTTGATAAGGAGCTAATATCCAAAATACAGAAGGAACTCACACAACTCAATAGCAAAAACCCAAATAACCTTATTTAAAAATGGGCAAAGGAGGTTAGTCACAGTGGCTCATGCCTGTAATCCCAGCACTTGGGAAGGTCAAGATGGATGGAAGGATTGCTTGAGGCCAGAAGTTCCAGACCAGCCTGGGCAACATAGTGAGACCCTGTCTCTACAAAATTTTTCTTAAAAAATTAGCTGGGCATAGTGGCACACATCTGTAGTCCAGCTACTAGGAAGGCTAAGACAGGAGGATTGCTTGAGCCCAGGAGTTTGAAGTTACAGAGAGCTATGATGATGCCACTGCACTCCAGACTGGGCAACAGTCCAAGATCCTGTCTCTAAAAAAGAGAAAAGAAAAAAAATAGGCAAAGGACCTGAATAGACATTTCTCTCCAAATAAGACACAAAAATGGCCAACATCCATATGAAAAGGTGCTCATATCACTAATCATCAAGGAAATGCAAATCAAAACCACAATGAGATATCACCTCACACTTGTTAGGATGGCTTTTATAAAAAATACAAGAAATAAGTGTTGCCAAGGGTGTGAAGTGAAGTACACTGTTGGTGGGAATGTAGATTGGTGCAACCACTGTGGAAAACAGTATGGGACTCGTAACGAAATTAAAAGTAGAACTGCCTTATGATCCAGTAATCCCTCTTCTAGGCATATACTGTAAGGAAATGATGTCACCACCTCATAAAGATATCTGCACTCCCATGTTCATTGCATTATTATTCATGATAGCCAAGATATGGAAACAACTAAAGTGTCTCTTGACAGATGAAAGGTTAAAAGCATTGTGACATATATACATGTATGTGTGTATATACAAAGGAATATTATTCAGCATTAACAAAGAAAGAGATCCTATCATTTGCAACAACATGGATGAACCTAGAGGACATTGTGCTAAGTGAAATAAGCCAGATATGGAAAAAAATACTGCGTGATCTTACTTACACGTGGAATCTAAAACAAAATTGAATACATAGAAACAGAGTAAAATGGTGGTTGCAGGGTTGGGGGAAATGGTGAGGGGAAAATGGGAAGATGTCAGTCAAAAGGTACAAAGCTGCAGTTTTGGAAGATTAGTAAATGTAGATATCTAATGTACAACAGGAGGACTATAGTTAATCATATTGTATGGTAGTTTATACCACTAATTGGCCCAAAGCATAGAGTTTAGGTACCCTTACCACACAAAGAAAGGGAAACTATATTTCATACAACTATAGGAGAGGATGGGTATGTTAATTTGCTTGACTGTAGTAATCTGTCTCTTTACTACATGTATGTACATCAAGATAAGTACTACCAGCCCTCCATATCTGTGGGTTCTGCATCCCTGGATTCAACCAACAGTGGTTTGAAAATATTCAGAGAAAGAAAAGGACAGTTGCCTCTGTACTGAACAAATATAGATGATTTTCTTGTCATATTTCCCTAAACGATACAGTGTAACGACTATTTACATAGCATTCACATTGTATTAGGTATTATAAGTAACATAGAGACAATTTAATGTATACAGGGGATGAGTGTAGATTACATGCAAATACCACACCATTTTATATAAAAGACTTGAGCATCTGTGGATTTTGGTATCCATGGGGGGTCCTGGAACCAATCCCCCACAGATACCAGGGGATGACTATATTTCAAAACATCATGTTGTGCACCTTAAATATATTGAACTTAAAAATAGGTCTAATATAAAAATAAAATTCTCAATTGTCCTTATAATTCTCAATTGTGCTTTTGTACTGTGTCAAATCAGCTAAGCTGGAACCACATTTCCCAGACTGAAGTCCCTGTGTGGTTCCAAGGTAAGGTTGGCCAAAAGAGAAGTTCTGCCAGTCGGAAGTGAAGCAGCAGCCATTGTGTGCACGGAAGGTCAGTGTACACCGGGCACTGCTGCAGTTTGCTTGGTGTACTGGCTTCCTTCTTGGCATGGGCAGCAGCCAGATTCAAAGTGTCCCCAGCTGCTGCTGGATCTCTTCCTTTGGTTTCTCTGAGACCCAGCCTGGCGAATATGAAGGGCATGTGAAGGGCACTGGCTCTGTCTGCAGGTCATCCACATCCTTGTGGTTGGGGGTAGTGAGAGCCAGATGTGGGGCAGTCAGTCCATCTCCCTGGGCTCCTGTTTTCCTTGTGGGTTCCAGTTTGTGTTTGCTTTCTCCCCCATTTGGGCCGCTCTCCTTCCCAACTGCTGGCCCTGATGACCTACAATGGCTTCAAGCTCACCATTACAGGCAGAGACACCAGCTTTCCATAGATTTCCTCACCAGCTCCCACAACTTCATAATGTGTAATCCCTAGAATAAAATCCTATATTCATTCATATCATTCATAGTGGTTCTGTTCTTTAATCAAGCACTAACCATTTCTTTGCTGAGATTCTCTGTCCATTCACACATCATGACCATTTTCTCCTTTAATTCCTTGTGCATATTTATAATATCTGCATTAAAGTCCTTCTCTAATTCCAACAGCTAGGTCATCTCTGGGTCAGTTTTTAAGACTGATTTGTCTCTTAACTATGTGACACATTTTCCTATTTTTCACATATTTAATAGTTTTTATTGGATACCACATATTGTAAGGAATAGAGTGTAGACACTCTGTCTTCCTTCAAAGAGTGTTGATTTTTACTTTAATCAGCAGTTAAATTATTGGCTGATAACCTTGAGCTTGTGGAGTCTTGGTTACATTTCCTTAGGGTGAGTCTGTTTCTGTTTTGTCTTCAGGTCTAGAGTGAATCTCTTGATCTTGGGGCATAATCTTTACTTCCAAGGTGTGGTTCTTCTGTGCTTTCAAATAAAATCCTGAGGCGTTACCAAGCCTCTTCACCTCTGTGTAACTCAGACTCCAAAATTTCTCCACTATGATGGGTGAGAGCTAAAACCCTTGCTCTGGTTTCCAGCTTTCCAGCGGGTGCTTAGAGGCTTCCCTGCACACGCACACTTCAGGCGTCCACCAAGAATTGGACGGGAGCTTGTGTGTGGATTTTGTGACCAGCCTCCCTGTAGCTCCCCATTTCTGGGCTATCCCTCTTCTTTTCCAGATACTTTGTAACCCAGATTCTGTTCTGTGACACTTCAAGATGACAACTGCAGCTTTCTGCTTGAATTCTAGCTGTTTGATTGCAAACAGACTGGGGAGTCCTCCTCAGGAAAAAAAGCCGTGTAAATGTGTATCTCACCCAATGTGGTTGTCTTGATTTAAGGGCTGTTTCTGCCTGTGTATGGTCACTTTCAAGTGCCTTTAAATTTTTTGTTTTCTGTATTTTGTCCAGAGTTTATAATTGTTATCTGCCAGAGGGTTAGTCTAGGGCAAACCACTCTTCCATGACTGGAGTAAGAACTTTGAGATATTCTTTTAAAGCTGAAGTGAAAGGAAGAGAGAAGGGGGAGGGAGGTCTCTGAATGCTGCTAACAGAGAGAGATGGTGGGAGAGGTTTGGACGCGAAGCAAGGGGTAAGGAGGTATCAGAACAATCTGCTCCTTTAATAGTTTGCCTCTTCTTGCTGGACAAAAAAACCAAAATGGGTATGCGGGGAGGAGAGACAGAGATAAACAGAGAGAGAGAAAGAGGGAGAGAGAGAGCCACAGAGCGTGCTAGTCCTGTGTCCCTGAAACCCAGGGCACAGGGGGTCAAAGGCCCTAGAGGAACATGAGGCAAAGCTGCCCTGCGTGTGTCAGCTGCTGGTATGTGTGTTTGCACACATGCGTGCTGATGGTGTGTGTGTACACACGTGAGCACCCAGATCAGTAGGGTTCCTTTGGGAGAACCTGGAAGCCACTGAAGAACACCATGTCTGCCTCTCCTCCCCATTACAATTATTTGTTCTGAACAAACAACGTGAGAATGACAAAAAGGGTCCTAGGATAGATGCTCTGGGATACTTTGCCCTTTTGGTTTGTTCTTTTAAACATGTGTCTCAGGATATCGGACCTTCATGCTGCTGATGGGCCAGAGACTATGACACCTGTTATTGGTCTGCACTGGGGTGACGCGTGTGACCAAGGTGCCGCCTGCAGGCCAAAGCTCGGCTCCGCTCAAGCTTGACATCCAGAGACTGGCTTGGATAGTGCCTTTAACATCTTTGGACTTCACTGTACACATTTTAAGTGTGGATTTCGGCGTCTCCTTCAGAAGGCATGTGCTCCCTCTGGTCTGCTTCAGGTCCCAGCTCCCCAGTGCCGAGGCCGGTCTGCTTTGCTCATTCATATTTCCTTTTTTCTTTTTTGAGTCAGAGTCTCACTTTGCCGCCCCCGCTAGAGTGCAGTGGTGTGATCGTAGCTCACTGCAGCCTCCAACTCCTGGCCTCAAGTGATCCTCCCGCCTCAGCCTCTCAGAGTGCTGGGATTACAGCCCATATTTCTTAATAGGACCCGCCTGGCCCCACGGGTTTCCGAGTGCATGAGTCCGGCTCTGAGTTATGCTGGAGCTGCTACTACCGTCCTTGGTAGCACCACCATAGCTGCCTATCTGGAGTCTGGGGGAGATGGAGAAGGGTGCAAATTGAACATGGGCAGTAAGGGTACCTGTGAAATCCCCAGGGAAGTCCACGGAGCAGGGGACTGTGTGCCAGGACGGCCAGACGGTGACCAACACTCTCACGTGCTTTAACAGCGCTTCCGTGGCTTAGATTAGACCTGAAGGTGGTTGCTACCGAGGCCCGAGCTCACCGAGATGCTCCACTGGGCTGAGAGTGGGCTGGGAGCGATGGCAGGCAGGCAGTGGGTGGGCCGCGCACTCTGCTGGGCCCGTGGGGGAGACAGAGCCGTCGGCAGTGAGGAGAGGCAGCACGGGGGAGGAGTGGCTCACAGCAGGTCAGAGCAGCCAGAGGCCAGACCCCAGCCAAACACCCTGCACACGCAGAGCAGGCTCGGGAGCTGCTGGAGGAGAACAGGGAGAGGAAAGACTGAAGAGGGCCGAGGGGTGCATGATGGGCTAGAGGGAGAGGCGAAGTGACCATGCCCGTGACGGAATAGAAACGCTGTACTGAAGAGACTTTGGGAAAATTTTAAGGCCAGAGAGTTGAGGACTCAGGGCAGGTCCTACGGAAAGGCCTTGCACAGCGGGCTTGAGAGTGTGTGGTCTAGATGCAGATACATGTGGGCTTTGCAATTGATCATCTGGTGACCCCAGGCAAATTTTTAGCCTCTCTGAATATCTTTGCTGTAAAACCGGGGTAGGGTAGGACCTGCTTCATAAGTTGTGCATGTTCAATGAGGTAGTCCTTGTGAAGTGCTCAGCCCAGGCACTGAATGTTAGCTGCGTTATCATTAGCAGCAGTGCTAGTAGTAGGAAGACGGGAACACTCACATGCTGTAAAATGGCCATCATGATCATGATCATCACCACTCCACTTCTTTATGTAGAAGCACGTGTATGTCAGGAAGACTTTGTGAAATTGTAAATATGCAAGTGTGTTATTAGCCTCGATGAACAAATTTTGAAGGGATGGGCAGAGGTTTCAGGAACAGTTCAGACCGCTGGATCTGGTTAGGACTCTGCCTTGGTGGCTTTGAGAAGTGTGAAGGCAGCCTGGGAACGACAGGTATTGGGAGGAGAGGGTGGAAAAGAACCCCCAGTGGCTGGGTCAGTCTGCATAGATGTAGTACAGCCGTACTCTGATTGTTTGCTGTGTGATGCATGCATTTTTTTTTTTTTTTTTTGGTACAGATGGGGTCTCCCTATGTTGCCCAGACTAGTCTAGAACTCCTGGCCTCAAGTGATCCTCCCACCTTAGCCTCTCAAAGTGCTGGGTTTACAGGTGTGAGCCAACATGCCTAGCCTGCCATGTGCATATTAAATTTTTCATTAAAGGTTAAATGTTCTGGCTCGGCTGGGCCAGGTGAGAGCTCCCTTGTGCATGTGAGCAGGAGTCTGGTTGGGGTAAGGGTGAGGGCACACGGAGGAAGCCTCAATTGCTTTGGAGAAGAAGCAGCTGCCACTGGTGGCCTGACATTGCTGGCAGTGCCCCATCTGCCTGATGGAGGCCTTGCTCAGCCCAGCACTTAGAAAAAGCCAGGCAGATGCCACAGAAAGCAGACACTGGTCCAGGGTCTAAAAGGCATGCCAGGCATTGTCCTTTCTTCCCGATGCTTTCTTGTTTGGCTTCATGAGGCCTGTGTTGTGGAAGGACTTGGGTCTAATTGCTGCAGCCGAATGCCATGTCCCTTCGGCTGAGGCAGATGGCCAACAGGAGGAGGAGGCAGGGGTGGCTGTGCAAGAGTGGGTGGCATTTGTAAATATGTCAAGGGACAATCAGATTCAGTAGACCCATTGGAGCCTCCCAAGTAAGAAGATGAAATGATATATCAAAGATGACGGGCAGGTATTAAAGAGAGGAACGGTAGCAGTGAGGGTATCAGTGCTTGATTATCTGTGGTTACAGTGGACAGAAATCGACTATAGGGAATGCATTTTCAACCTCTTCTCATATAACGCGTTTTACAAGAGCTGCTAGCAATTTGCAAAATTAGCTGTCACTTTTCCCCTTTCCATCATCAACAACAACAGGGCCAAACGGCAGGCAGCACAAGGAAGAAAGAAGAGTTGTCGGTGGTGGAGTAGCCGCGCAGTGGCGCGCAGGCATGTGGTTCCTTGGCCAGGTGTTTCCCGGCGCCCGCTAATCAAGCTTGCCTGCTAATCGAGCCATCGGCCGTGGCTAGCACTCACGTCTTAGGCTCTAACTGGACTCAGTCCAAGTGCATCATGACGCCCCAACACTCAGTGAACAGGGTGCTGCCTTGCTGGGACCGCAGCCTGGCCCTCTGTCTCAAGCTCCTTACCCCTTTGTCCAGTGGAACCTTCACATCCATGGAGAGAGAGCCTGTTTCCCGGTTGATCATGGCTGTCCTCAGCTTCGGGAGAAAAGACAACGCTGTCAGTCCCTTGGTGCTCAGGGAGGGCAGAGGGTATTGAGCGCTCCTGGCCAGACTAGAGGAGATGCCTAGGATCTGGGGATCCCTTTAGTTCTTCCCTGTTCCTCGACCTGACTCCAGATTCCTTTTGGTGTATAATTCTGAGATTCACCAAGATAGTGCTCCAAAGGGGACCTATGCTTTAGGGTGCATGGTGTCACATTGCTGAGACAGAACTTTCTCCAGGATGACACACTGAAATCAAAGCCAGGCTAAAACACCACTAACACTAACACTCATAGCTTATGGCCATGATCTCACTCAGACTCAGCATGGTCACATTTTTACAGCTGTTAAAAGAATTGCCCTTTACAGGAATTGCTTCTGCCTTGGGCTTGGAGAGGCTCTGGGCCTGAGCTGCTCCACTGAGAGGAACAGAGTGACCTCAAAGCTTCCAGCCACGCCACCGACCCAGTTAGTTGGAAATAGAGCTAAACTAGCCTCTTTGTCCCTCCCCCACCCCTACTCACGGTCTCAGCTTGGTCTTCCCACTCCACTTCGGAAAGATCCACACTATTGTAGTTAGGCTTGGGTTTCAGTTTCTTCCCCTCTCTGTACTAGAGTGGGCAGGTTAGGAAGAAAAACATGAGGTCAGCGTAGGGCCCTGCTCAAGTTTCAACTCCTCTCCACAGTCTTTCGGGTACACTCATAAAATTGAAGAATCGCAGTGATTCCTTTAAAGTTATCCAGCCAAACTTCCACCCAGTGTAGAGCTTCCCTTGCTGACATCTGTGATGGATGGTCTCATGGCCTCTGAGTATTGCCCTTGACAAGGAGTCCTATTTTGTGAGTCGTCTTGTCACAGTTTTGGACAGCTCTAATTGTTAGAAATTCCTTCCTCATACAGAGCAGAAATCTGTCTCCTTGTAACTTTCACCCACTGATCTTCATGCTTTCCCTAGAGCTGCATGGATTGTGTTCCACCTGACAACCCTTGACATTTCTACAGGCATTTGTCACTCCCCAGACTTTACTTCTCCAAGTTATACTTGCCCAATTTGCAGATGCTTCAACTCCCTCTAAATGTGCTCTACCTTCTCAATGTCACTCCGAAAATTGAGTTCCCAGGACAAAGACCAACATTCCAGGTGGGGTCTGCCCAGTGCAGTGTGGGGTGTGACCTTTGACTGAAGCATCACACAGCTCTGACTGCCGCCTGGGGGCCTGCTGGGCCTCCCGCTGGCTGCCCTGCCCCAGCGGCTCAGATGGAGATTCTGGTCATTGAAACCCCCTTGGTCTTCCTCATGGGATGTACTACTAAATTACACCTTCACAGTCTTAGGCTTGGCATCGAGTAATTTGTGGAGCTTCCCATGCCTCCCTAATATATTTCATCTTGTTAGGTTCAGCCCATTGTTTTAGAAGAATGCTTCCTGAATACTAATTTTCCCACTTAATGTATTAGCCATACCTTCCAGACTTTACGGCATCTGCCCTCTGTATGATAGAATTTTTGAATGGGGCAGAGACAAGGACAGATCTGCAGTGCTCAATACAGACCTCCCTCCCACTTGACACAGAGCCATCAATCACCCCTGAGTGGCCCTGACACCTTTCTCTTTCTTGCCCTCCTGCCAAGACAAATATCAAGTTATCCAGCATTAGGCCTGCAGCACTTCCCAGGTTTAGTTTAGTAACCCTGTCAACAAAGGAAAGAGAGTAGTTTATCATCAAGGTAAATTAAGAATTAATCAGAGCATCTGCTTTTAGCAGAATGAAGCCTCCAGCAGATGCCTGGATGGTTGGAGTCCCCTGTCATCGTGGATCTTCCTTCTGCCAGTTTTTGGTGTGGTTGCTTTTCTCGGGAAAGCGTCCTCTGTACTCCCTGCCCGGGAGGGAGGTCTGTGGGCCCCTCCCCACGTCTCCCTCTCTCCTCAGCCCGGCCGGCTCCCGCCTGCATTCTTGGCCTGTTGGGGCCAGGCTCACCAACAGCCCTGTCTGGCCATCATGGTGCGGGACCTGCTGCTTTGGCATCCCGTTGCAGTTCCCTGAACCCTCCAGCTCCCAGAAGGTCATCTGGAACCCCTCCCGTGAGAGCCATGGTCTCCTTGGCTACGGGCCCCGCTCTGGACCCTGACATGGAAGGGCCCAGGGAAAGCATGGCGCTCGATCTTCCTTTCGTTATTCCTGGGCTACTCTTCTATCATTTTTCTTTTTAAAACTTAACTACTGTTTCCCTGCCAGTGCTTTCCTTAGAGATTGCATCACATTGGCTGCGCCACGCCCCTCCTTGTGTGCTAGTGTCCTAGGTGCTGTTGTACTCTGTCGCTTCGTCTGTGCAGGTCCGATGTCCTCAGCCAGACCACGGACACCCTCCGCGGCACCTCCCGTGCCACGTGGTGAGGGAGGCCGGGTGTGTGATGCCGGCCGCGGCCCTGCTTGTGGCAAGACTGGACAGACAGGGACGGGGCTTCTGACCTGTCACCCTGAATTCCACACGCAGCTGCACACCAGCATTGTCACTGTGTCCCCAGCGGGCCATTCTGCTGGCACCAGGGCTGCGCCCCAGACCACAGGGCCTGCTGTGTGCGCAGACGCTTGCCAGTGAGCAGAGTGGTCTCCGCGTGCTCTGATGTCTCCTCCCTGACCACCCCCGCAGGCTGCCTCAAGTAGCTCGATCAGTTGCCTCGTGGGCACTCAGCAGCTATTTGAACCAAATGCAATGGGATGTGGCTTAACCTGGTCCTTCCAAATGACACCTGAGCCAGCAGGCTCCACAGTGAGTTCTCCGGAAGGTCCTCGCTGTCCACTGTCCCCGGCTGCCACCCGCCAGTCACTACGGGACTGGTAGAGGGGAAGGGGCTGCGACGCCCCTGGGACTTTAACTCCTTCCACCCCACCAGTCGCTCCAAGCAGTGTGGCTGTCATCGCTGGAGACGGTGCCCAGGTATGTGTCCAGTCTGAGCATGGGCAGAGCTTTCAGATGCCACAATGCTCCTTCCTGCCCAGCCACGCTCAGGTGAAAACACCTTGGCCGCTGCATCCGGGTGCAGAGAGCCAGGAGTGGCGGGGGCCAGGGGCCTGTCCTCGGGCACACTCAGCGCTGCCCCACCCCGAGAGGCTCCGCACACTTCATGGCTATCTCTGCTCACAGCCCCGGGGGCCTGGAGCTCTGCCCACACAGCATGGAGGCCGTGACAGCTGACAGCCCTGCAGGGCTCTTCAGCCTAGAAACTGCACACTTCATTGCACACTCTCGGTCTGTTTGTCAGTCATTCACATACTTTGCAGGGTCTCTTCTGCTAGATTATAACCAATTTGCAAGCAGGGACCATGATTCAAATTCATTTTTTTCTTGTATTGTCCACTGGGTTCCTAAATGGAGCTCAGTGTCTGTTCCTGGTTCCGGCTGTTTCTGTGAACCACCCCCAAATTGCATGCAATGAAGATCCCCAGGTGAAGATTAGTACCTACCAGGGGTCGGAGCTCAGGATGTGAGAGGATGTAGCCGTTGTTAGTGTTCAGAAAGGCATAGCCGTGCACTCCGAGCTGTGAAGTCAGGACGGAGGGGCATCAGGTCTGCGGTTTGTGCTGGGTGACTGGAGTTGGGAAGGGGTTTGGGGCCACAGGATGGTGAGAGGCGGCAGCTCACTGCAGTGAGTGTTTCAGACAGGAGCTTAACTGAGCCAGCGCCTCGCTCCTATCCATGGACTGTGAAGTCCTTTCCAAACGCTACTGTGTGTGGCTACCACAGCAATGCGGGCCATTCCCGACCTCTCTCCCACCACATGCTCTAGGTGCTTTGATGATGTAATCTCACTCTCACAACAGGACTGTGCAGCACGGAGGAGCAGACTGAGAAACTGAGGCACTGGGCAGGGAACGAACTTGCTGAAGGTCACAGAACAAGTCCTAGCTCGTGGTGGCAAAGGGACCCAGGGACACACACTGCTGTTCCCATACTCAACACCTGCACCTCCCTGGAGGCTGATGGAGGTCCCATCCCAGGCCAGTGGCCTGGCCACTGCTGCCTGGAGAGAGGGCGCTGAGCCCGGGGCAGATCCTGGTGAGCCCGTGACCCCTCAGACCAGACCAGACCTCAGCCCAGACCCAGGCTCACCTTATACTGAGGCGCCAGCTTCATCAGCTCTCTCAGGGCCACATCGGAGCCCACCACGCCCAGGAGAATGCCATGGGATCGCTGGAGGAAGACCACGAGGGTTAGGGCAGATGCAGTCCCTGAGGGTGAGGGCAGACTGGAGCCTGGGCCTGTCCAGAGCCCAGAGGAGGAAGCCACTTAAGCGTTAAGTGACCCTTCCTCTGCAGCTAGATTTGAGGCCTAGCTCCCTGGAATAAAAATCTATAACCTATCAGAAGAGGCCCCAGGAGCAGTCTCAGCTGCTGAGAAGACTAATACTCGGTATTAATATTTAAGTTGTAATATTTAAATGAAATACAACATTGAATGTAATATTAATCTTCCCAGCAGAGGCTGAAGTGTGGGATCCTAGGGCCCGTCACTCATGGGTGCTGAAGCACATGGGCCTATAATGGAACATTTCCTAGCCAGGGGGATGATGGAAGGCTCCAGAAACTCCCTCACCAAGGCCTTTACAAACAAGTCGGTCTGCTCGACTTGGCAGGTTAAGCGTGGTTTTGCAGACAGCCTGGTAGGGCCCCCAGCCCCATGTCTCCAAATGCAGAGCAGCAGAGCAACCCCAGCCCCACCCCGACCAAGAGATGCCGACACAGCTGGCCTGGGACAGGGACTCTGCACTGAACCCCCACAGTGGCTTCGACCTCAGTCAAGGCCAGCACGACAAGTCCAGGCTCCAACCCCCACCGCCCCTCTCAGGGAGCAACCACTCACGGTTTCGTTCTTTTTGCTGAAGACCGGCATGGCCACGGTGGTGAGGAGCATCAGGCTCTGGGCCTGTGAGGTGAAGAGCTGCCGGGGGTTGGGGGAGAGTGTGGTCAGAGGGCACGGCCTGGCCCGGTGGCTTGGCCTGCTCAGAGCACACCTTGCAGAGAACCCACGGCCGCTGGTGTCAGAGATCCCAAATGAGGGTTCCCTTCTCTGCAAATGGAGAGCTGGCAGGAATGCTGGAGAAGGGGATCAGGCCAGCATCACTTAGCCGAGTCCTGCTCCTGAGAGCACTCACTAAGCTCTCTCATCTTGGCCAGGTCAAGGACCAGCATGAACCCCCATGCCGCCCTGCAGACACAGGCACCTGCTGAGGAGCTGCAGCAGCCGTGGGGCTGCTGTGTCCTGCCTCATGGCCACTCTCACCCATGCTGGACAGACCCAAGGGCTCCTCTCCCTGCACAGCTGGGGGCCAGAATCATCCCAGCATCCTGTACCTCCGACCCCCGACCCGCTGTGCCAGCTCCTCCAGCTGCCGTGGCGGGGGCTCTGCATGCGCCCCACTTTGTAACCAAGACAGCCTCCTGGAAAGTGCACGTACGGGTGTTTCATAAACTAAAATTACAATCCTAGGCTCCTCACTGGCTGAATGGACCCCCCCCTAGCCAAGGAGACCCTAGAATAATCCTAAAACTGAGTTTTTGGCCATGAAAGGAAGGGAAGTTGGACACCTCTTGTTATACCCCCTCCGTTTTGGAGTTTGGATACAACTGACCGGCCTTAATTTTAAAATAGGGACCATGAGACTGACAAGACAGACTCTTTGTGGCAATAAGACACCAAATTATGAACACCTAAGGCCATGCAGGACGACGAAGGCCAAGTGGTGCCTGCAGGCTGTCAGTGCCCTTACGAGAGCACCGGAGTGGCTGGATCATGGCTCACTCTGTGATCAGCAGAATTCCTGTCTTAACTCAGGCATTTCTTCCTACTCCACATTCTTTGAGAAAGCTTAACTCTCTCAACCAATTGCTAGTTAAAGAGTCTCCAAACCCACCTATGACTTGTAACCCCCTTCCTCTGACCCCTTCACCATGTAGCTTTGAGATGTGCTTTTGGGACACATGTGCCAAACCAATGAATACCTTCTATGCATTGATTTATGATTTTTCCTGCAATTCTTGTCTCCTTGAAATATATAAAACCAAACGGTATCCAACTGTCCGGGACCAAGGCTCCTTGGGTTTGCGTATCCCAGGGCCACGGTCACTCATATTGGCTTAGAATAAACCTCTTTAAATTATTTTACAGAGTTTTTTTTTCCCCCTTAATAAGCCTGACCTTTCTTGAGATCAGCTAAAGGAGGCTGCTGAGCTGTGGAGTCACAGAACTTCCCTGGAAAAGGAGGCACTTTGACCATTTGAGCTTTCAGTTTAGAGTTTGAAGTAAGGTTTCTGGAACTGAACCACAATGATGTCTGATATTTTTCTGAGCTCAGACATACCCCGACAGGCTGGATGGCGGCTTTCAAGTCTCCTTCCCAAGTGGGGAGGTAGGAAGCCAGAGGTAGCTTCCCTGCCTCCCGAGGGCAGCAGCCCCTGCCCCACTGACCCACAGGACTCATCTCACACCTGAGTGCTTCAGCACTGCACAGCCCTCCCTGCACTCTTGTCTCTGGACATCTGTGCAGGTGGGGACACCTGTCCTGGGATCAAGGCAGTAACATCCTCAACTCAGGTCTAGAAGTGGATGCAGGAGATCTGCAGGTGGCTGTTGCCTCCTAAGTCAGGGACAAGGAGAGGGAAGGAGGAAGCCAAAGGGGATGTAGGGACTGGGGGTTTCTAATGGAGGGACAGGTGTCACTTTTAAAGTGAAGATAAAACTGTGACGTCCTCTGTGGGCATGGAGGGAAGGAGAGACTGGGAGGCCGGGCTGTCCATGAAATGCCGAGCATGACCTGGCATGACATGTCTGACATCACTTTGTAGGGTTACAGGCAAACAAGGCTTTTCCTTCCCTGTCCCTTGTGCCAAACACACACCTGAACACCCTAGACCATCACTGTCGCATGGCCATTGCTAGCAAGGTCAGGCTCCTCCAACGGGCTCTGGAAGCCTTCACTTCCCAGCTCGCACTAGAGGGAAGCACACACAGGGCACGCCACACACGTGGCCTCCCTGGCTGTGCTGGCTGCCGTGAGGTGCCTATGGGTGGACCGCGGAGGAAGAATGGAAGGGAGTGGGAAGCGTGAGACATGGTGAGCGGGAAGACGAGATCTAAGAAGATTCCCTCCGCCCGCCCTCCCCCAGCTCTCTCTCATCGACACTGACGGTGAACGCCTGGACAAGGAGAGGGCCAACCTGCCAAGCGAGGCAAGCTCATCCCTTCTGAGCACCAGCTTTGGCAGCAGCAGTTGGTGATAGCTGGACGACATCTCCTGGGCATGGCCTTATTGGCTAAGCCCCTTTAAAGTAGATTAATGAGCTTTTGATCCCAGTTTGGCAGGATGGTTTATCTACTATTAAGAGGCAGAGGTGCGTCCTCGGACGCAGAGGAAGTCAGGAGACAGCTGAGCCTTGCGTTCGCAGGCTCCTGTCACTAGGAGTCAGCATGGGACTAAGTTCTGGCCAGTGAGGTGCATGCTTCCTTGTCTCAAAGACTCCCTGGAAGTTTCCTCCGAAGGAGTAGAGCATACCCCTCTCCCTCCCACCGACCTGCAACATAGAATGTGGTTTCAGTTGACTGGAGTTCTGCTGGCCACTCAGGCCAGGAGGACAAGGGTCTCATCCTAGCAACAGGGAAGGAGCCTGGGCTCCTGGTGGCCAGAAGGCTCTTGGCAGCAGTGGGATGCCCACCTAGACTTCGTGTGCACGAAGCAGAAACACACTTCTCTCTTATTTAAGCCAGTCTTTGCAGGTCTCTGCATCCCAGTCTGCATCCCAGTCTTCCCATACGGAAGAGGTGGCTGCTCATGCGACATGATTTGAGAAGTGGAAGGAAGGTCCTACTTCCCCAAAAAGTCTCATCTGAAGTCCTACCTCTGCCTATAGTCTTTTGAAGATGCAGGGCTGGGGAAGGAAGGATGCTCCATGAAGCCGTAGGATGGGAGCGCCAGGTCTGACTCCTTCACCCCATGGCAGGCAGAGAGAGGGACATGGATGGAGGTGAGGATAGGGGTCAGGGAGGAACAACTGGGAGGGGACCGCTGGGTGCCTGGGGCAGCACCTGGGCAGCACCTGTGAGAGGGCCGGGGCTGTCCGGGGAAGGAGGGGAATGAGGACTGGCTTCTCTCCCCACTTCAGAACTTGTCCTAAGGAAGTACTACGCTCATCCCCCAGCCCAGGAGTCACCTCGCACCTTGCTGTCCATGTAGGCCTCCGTCCAGGTGATGTCATGGTCATGGTTGATGACCATGGGCCGGCTGAGCACGTGCAGGTACTCCATCACATTCTCCTGGGCGTCCGCCAGTGTGGAGATCTGTGTGTAGTAGCCTGGCAGGGGAAGGCACATGGGTGTGGAAGGTGGGGCTCCCCTGGGAACCTCCGACAGGGCCCCAGGCTCGAGGCTCACAGCTGAGTCCTCCCTGGGACTGCCCTGGACCCCAGAGCGCTGCTTCCCACAGTTATGCCCTCTCCCAGGGGCACAGGCCAGTGGGAGACAAAGGCCCGCCCTGCTCCACCTGTAGACCTCTGTCAGACCTCCCGCTGGTACAGCAGGTGCCCAGCTGTGAGGACCTTAGGGACAGGCTTCTCCTCTCCCGGCACTCCCCACTGCCTACAGGGGTCTCCTGTGACTGCCTGAGGTCTGTTTCCAGCCAACCCAGGTAGAGACAGTGATTCCTCCCCTCCCCCGTCTTTGTGCTCCTTCAGATTATGCAGTGGGTGTCCCAGCCTCCTCACGGGGGCCAGAATGTGAGCCCCCCACTCCCACAGTGCTCACTCCACACGCCGAGAAACACAACTGCTTTCTGCTCCTGGCCTGCCCCTTGTCCCAGACCCTGGAACATGCTGTTGCCTCTGTCTGAAGCACCCTTCCCCGCCACCCCTACCGGGGAGGTGCCTCTGCCATGCCCCACCCCACCTCGCGGCCGACCAGCCCACGCCTCTCTGCCATTGCAGCACATTGCAGGTTGTATCGGAGCTGGTGGCTCCCTCCTTTGTCCTCTGTGGGACAGTCCGGAGTCTGCTCTGATCCCTCTAGTGCCTGGGAACAGTGCCAGGAGCCCAGCAGGTGCGCAACGAGTTTTTGTTGAATAAACAGGGGCAAGATGGTCTTAGGTTCTGGTCAGAGATAGATGAAGACTGTTTGCACACAAAACATTATTTCAAAGAAAATGGTGACCCTCTGTTTTCGTCTGGGAGCAGAACTGGTGTCAGTGGCTTAATTTGCCACAGGAGGAATGAGGGCCAGAGGTTAGACAGAGCTTATGCTAAAAATGTCGGCCACCTGCCTCTCCCTGTTTTCTACACTGTGGTTTCGTATAAGCCCTTATCTGAAGTGACAGCTCTTCTCCCTCGTGCAAACTCTAGGTAGATGACCTCTAATTTTCGTTTCAGGTGACTGTATGACTTAGAGTCCCTGTAGGAGCAATCTAGCGTTTGCTCAAGGCTATATGGAGAAGCCTACATCCTGTCTTGCCTTTTCCAACTAAGGAGGAGGGCAGAGGCTGCCGCTGTCCAGGGCTACCCCTCTGTAGGGCCCCTCGCAGGAGCCTTCGCTCAGCTCAGCTCGGCACCTCTGGCTGGCTGGGTAACGCCACCCCGTGCTCAGGTGAGGCTGCAAGGCCTCTGCTCACTCGGCACTTACCTTTGTTGTTGCACGCGATCCACTTCATGCGGTCGGCAAACGTCACTTCTCTCCCAATGAGGTACGTGAACACTCGGACCTAACCCCGCAAGACACCGATGCACTCAACATCCGTATTCCTGGCCGTGAATGGTGTTAGCATCACTCGTGTGAGTCTTAGGCATTGGGTCCGGCACATTTCTGTCTTGGGCTTTTCCAATCTCGCCCCTTTCGGGTCAGAGAAGGCCCTACAGGGAGGCTCAGGCGGCAACGCGGCTGGCCAGGCTGCCCTGGCCATGGGGTGGGTGCGGGGCGAGCTCACAGCCCACAGCTCTCGTGCTCAGAGCCATGTCTGGTCCCTCCCTCTGAGGCCCCTCACACCAGACCCCTATGCCTAGGGTGGTCACAGGTTTGGAATGCCAAATTAAGACATGTCTGAGTTTTTGAGTGGGCCTAATGGGAAAGGGCATTTCAACGCGGGGTTGTCCTTTGGGGCCCCACTGGTCACCCTGCCGACAGCAGGAGCAGAACTCTCCCCTTGGCAGTGGGAGAAGAATTCCTCCCAGTTCGACCTCTACTGGGAGAGTCACCTTGCGATCTGGCCAGTTGTACTTCTTGAACACTGAATCGTAGTCCTCCACAGCCCCGTCGGAGATCAGCATGATGGCCTGGCTGCAGAGACTGCCTTGCCTAGCCTCTTGGAACTGTGTGGGGAAGGGCAGCCCCGTGACGGCAGGCCATGTTGCCTGTCCACCCCTGCCCCTGTCGCTGGCTGTAGTACCTGTTGCAGGATCTGGAAGGCTTCGCTCAGGGCTGGGTTCACAACCCCCACTCCTTTGACCATCAGCTCATCCACCAGCTGCTTGAAATGCTGCCATGGGCAAGGTGCAGAGGAGCATCAGTGGCCAGGGCCCTTCCTCTCTGGCCTCAGCTCAGGAGGCCGTGCAGGCTGCTGCCCAAAGGGACATGCCTGCAGGGCCCTATCTCACATTGCAGCCAACTTCATGGGCTGGACCTGAAGTACATGTTTCCCAAAGGCCCCCGAGATAGACTGAAAGAGTGCGAATGGCTAGGCACAGACCCAGGCCCACAACTGTGAGTCCAGCCAGGGGAGGGGCAGACAGTCCAGGGACACAGACAGGGATGACCTTGACCTCAGCATCCAGGCTGAACCAGGGGTGCGCGTTTCATAGCAGAAACTGTGGCGGTCCCAGGGACTGTGGCCGGGCTTCAGAGGAAGCAAACCTCAATTCCTCAGTAACAGAGGGAGGGATCTATGACATGCAAAATCTCCCTTCGAATACATGCCCTCTCCTCCTTGGCATCTTACCAGAGGAAAGGACTCAACCCAATGGGTTTAAGTTTGTCCTCCTTTTGGGGAAGCTCCTCGTGAAGATTGGCATAACAGAAAGGCTCACGTGGTAGCCAAAGGGAGAAACTGAGTCCTGGATAGTCCACAGAGTGAAACCAAATCTGAATACGTGAGCTTCCCTTAGCTGTGAGGTCTCCACCTGCCCTTCCTCGCTCTGGCAAACTGCTGCACACACTGGCGGGTTCCTGGGTGTGCGCGTGTGGGGCTACCCACTCTCTCCGCTCCCGCTGCAAGCACCGTGGAGGGAAGGGAAGGGGCCATGGAAGCAGTCTGCACAGACCCCCCCCACCCTGGCAAGGGCAGGGGCTCAGAAGCACCAGGCCACAGGTGGACACTCACCTCTCGGTTGTCTTGATCCGCCTGGACGAGGGTCCCTTTGAAACAAGGCTCGATGTAATGGACGTAGTCATTGTACTGCGGTGCCGTAGTGGGGGGTGAGAGAACAAACAGGTCGGTCTGGGGAGTCGGGGCACAGCAAAGAAGCTCTGGCAGCTCACAGGGGATTCTGGGGTGCAGGTCCCCAAGGCACCTATGTAATATCATCCTGGGGCACTCAGCATTTTTTGCAACTTTTTCAGAGAGAAGGGAGTGGAGAGAACAACAGGGCTTTAACTCCCTCAAACCCTGATCTTGAGTCATCTTTTCTGTTGGCTGCCTGGGTGACACCATCTCCTAGGGCTTATGGAGAACCCGCAGTTACTGGCAGAATTCCTTTTTGCTCTCTGCCCCCAAGACCAGAGGAGATGTCTTCTTCCAGAGCCCCAGAGCCTGCCATGGGGAGACCCCTCCCCACCATGCCTGGGTGGGAGGATTAGAGACTGTGCCTTTTTCTTTTTCCTGCATCCATGAACAGGGTCCTTTAGCTATCAACAGGGAGTGGGCATAGGGAGAGAATGCCCATTACTGCCCTATTCTTCTTAATCACCCTGCTTCCCCATAGTTAAATCAGAAATCTTCAAGGTGTCCTGAATCCACCTCCCCCTTGCACAGAGGGACAGACAGGGGCGGTGGTGACAGTGCAGCAGAGCCACATGCGCATGCTGGGAGAGAAGGTCCCTGATGGTGACGCCCCCACCAGCTTGGGGTGCTTGGCAAGGAGGCACCAGGGAAGGTGTGCAGGCTTTGAGGGACAAACACTGTCCCACTTCCGTGGAGGGTGGACCTGTTTTCCGTGGCTGTGCTGTCCCTGTGGCAGGTCGGGGACCAGGGTGAGAGGAGGCCCGCACGGAGGGCCATGTGGGTGAGCTGCGGGTGCGGGGAGCCACTCTGGGATGAGGGCATCTGCACCCCAGCACGATCATTTTGAAATCAGACAATTTCATCTCTGTATTTCTTTACTAAATAAATGAATTCCATGAAAGATAAGAATTGTCAGCAACATGACAGATGGTGAAGAAAACTTGGTTAGCTGTGTACCCCCAAGGTAACTGTCAACTCTGCCTCCTTAGGGGGCTGAACTGACCCACCCTTTGCTGCATTTTGAAACATTCTCCTGACTTGTGCATCCTCTTTTCTTTCTTCTTTATTGCTCCTGTCTCCCACATGTCTGGGCTCAGCGTGATAAGGGATGTGGAGGAGGCGGAACTGTGGTGAAGCAGCCCGGCCGCTCCTCCCGCAGCAGAGCAGAGAGCCGGCCAGCAGAGGGCTTGTCAGAGCACACGGCCGGGCGCGGGGAGAAGTGGGCGCTCACTCAGGCCAGTGCTTCTTAACCTTTACTGGGTCCCAGACTCCTCTGAGAAATTGATGAAAGGTACGAACACAGAAAAATGGAGGCACACATTTCACATAAGATTTCAGAAACTTCATGGACCTCTCAAAGCCTAAGCTTGGGCAGACCATGGACCCTGGGTTAGGAAGGAGCCTCAGCTTTAGGGGAAAGACTCGTCCACAGTAGGAAGCATCAAGTGGCTGTGCATGTAGGTCATTCTAGTGTAGGCACAGGAAAGGTTTTTCTAGAGCAAGTACGAGCTATTCTAGAATAGGAAGGCGTATTTACCGCAATGATATTAACAAAGTCATTCTCTCCTAGGGTGTCCAGGATGGTGGAGACTGTGTGCTTGGCAATGGTCATCCTCAACCCCTTCATACTGCCACTCACATCCACCAAAATCACTATGTCCTTGGGAGAAGTAGCAGCTTGGATGTACCTTCAGCAGAAAGAAAGAAACAGGCCCAAGATGGGGGGACGGGGAACCAGAGCCAGAACCACCACCTGCCCAAGTCTCCAGTTATCTCTATTCAGATCCTGGCCCAAGTGTGCCCGAAACCCAGGTCAATGCCCCAGTATATCAGGCTGTAATGTGTCCCATAGCCACTCAACACAGTTCTGAAGCCACTGGGTGGCAATAGCTGGGAATGTGCCTGCCTAACGGGCTGAACCCTGAGGGTAACTCTTGTCCTTTCTGATTTAGACCAGCCAGGGTCCCTGTGGGAAGGGAGAGAGCTGGGGTCCACTCTTAGATTCTGTCAGGAATCTGCCAGAGGAAGGGTGTTGACCACGAGGAGAGCCTAATAGCAGGTCTATTTGGAGAAATCTCAGTGTTCTGGAAGGAGATTTGGGCTGGGAAAGACGAATATAATCAGTCCTGAGGCAAGGGCAGTTAGTTGTAGGGGAAGAAGGCAGAAATGTAGCTGGCAACTTTTCCTACTCTGTGTCGGATCAAGGTTCTACATGCTGAAGGCCTTGAGTGGTGGTGGGGAGGGGCAGGGATTGAAAGAGAACTGGGCAAAACCCGACAGCTATAGGACAAATGTCAGGACCAGAGACCTCTCCCCTGTGAGCTCTTACCAGCCGCGGTTTCGGCAGTCAAAGGTAATGACTCCATTCTCGTCAGGCATCCATTTTATACCTGGGGAAATAAGGCTGGTTCTTTTACTGGCTTGTTGAGACTGCCCCAGACCCATGCCTGAGTGCTGACTCCCAGAATAGCCAGGGCTTCCAAGGCAGAACAGCTTCAGATCTGGGCAGCAGGATGTGGACCACTGGAACACACCTTGTAAACTGAGGCAGCAGGCAAGAAGATACCTACTGTCCAACTGCACAGATCCAGAGAGGGGTACTTTCACAGCTAGGACCCCATATGTGGTGCCTGGGACTCATTTGTGAAACTAAACTTCATACCAACTAGTGGAAGGGGAAGCTTTGGGAAGGTGTGATGTTTAACACCCCTTACCCCCCCAGCAAAGTATGGACAAAGTGTTGAGAGAGGCAAGTGCTCTGACTTCCAGCCCACTGCCCATAGGGAGGTTAAGCTCATTAGCACTCAAGATCCTTCATGTTGGCTGGGCTATGAGAAATGATTTGGCTGTAGGACTGTAAGCTCCTTGAGGTCAGGGATTCCCAGCACCTAGCAGAGTAGATGCTCAACTAATGTCTGTTACCTAAATGAAAGAACAAATGAATAAGTAGGAAAGATCTTGCTTTGATCCACCAGCAGAGTGCTGGGGTAGATTTTGTCCTACCCATCTAATTTTAAGAATGTGTATAAATGCACACAAAGCATAGAAAACACCGTCATGATCCACAATAGAATCTCTATTTGAAAAGACTTTCATGATTGAGAATAACAGGTTCAAAATAAGAAGATTAAAAATAAAAGGTGAAATTATGTTTTGTGAAGTATGTTTTGCTTGGAATGGGAGAAAAATGTGGCAGTATCATCAATGTCTAGAAGCTTCAAGGGACCTTTTTATGCCACAGCAATTAGATAGACTTGAGGCATTGCTGGTCTCTCAAAGGCAGGAGAGGTTCTCAGAGATCATGCCTTCAAAACCAAACAAATGAGAACAGAGCCTCAAGTGGGAGGGGTGTGGGCCAGATAGCCAGCAGCAGAGGCCTTAAAGGTGAGGAGCAGACCAGCACCATGGCAGTGTGGTGTGGTGGGAGCTTAAACCCCACAAGCCTGGCCTAGCCCTCAGGGCGGCTGTGAGTGGCGCCTTCCAAAGACTGCTGTCTTATAGCACACGGTGGTGAGGAATTTGATCCTTAAAACAGCAATGAGGAGAAGAAGCTGAATCTGGTTACTGGCTCTGAATTAAAACCTTAGAAGAAGGTTTTGGTTGTCCTGGATGAGGGTACCTTCAAGTCCAAGCAGAAACAGAAGTGAATCCTCTTGAGGACTCCCAACTCAGACCTAGTGGATTCCCTCATATTATAAACAGTATGGCCTCACAAGCAAAAATTACCAAATCCATAAGGAGCAGGCCCCTATAAGCAAGAGGTAGCAGAATCAAGAGCCATAGATTTATCTTTCCAAGAAATATAGATGTCCAAACTGCCAAATACATGATATAAGTTAGGTATATATGAGAAGAATATATCACACAAAGAAGAACATACAACAAGAAATGATTAGGAATGAAGAAACAGCCTTAAAATTATGAGACTTTTAAAAATAAAAAAAAATTTAGTTTGAAAAAATAAATTAGTGGATAGTGGATTATTCATAGGTAAAAAGAAAATTTATACATTTGAAGGATTTATCCAGAATCCTGTTGAGGCTAGAATGAGAAGGTCTAAAATATGCCTGACTAGAGACACAGAAAGAGAAAAGGGAGAGCACGGAGGAAAGGCAATGGTTAAAGAGATGATGTTGGCAACTGTTCTAGAACTGATTTAAAAATAACACAGCTCTACAGATCCAGGAAGCACATTATATCCTAAACAGGACAAATAAAAAGATATTCACATATAGTCACACAGTAGTGAAAGTGCAGAACTTTAAAGGCAAATAAATACATACATACCTTGAAATCAGCCAGAAAGACCAAAACACCTACAAAGGAACAGTAGTTAAATGGATAGCAGATTTTCTCAATATCAATGGAAGCCAGAAGACAATGGAAAAACGGTTTTACAATGCTGAGAGAAAAAGAACCATTAGTTTAGGATTACATTCCCAATAAAACTATCCTTCAAGAATGAGGATAAAAGAAAAAAATTGTAGATAAACACAAACTGAAGCAGTTTATCACCAAGAGCCCACTGTAAAGGAACTTCTGGAGGGTTTACTTCGAGAAGAAAACAATGGTCTGGGAAAGACAGCCTGAGACACATGAAGGAATGGTGAACAAATAAAATAGAAAACAAGTGGTTAATTCCAAACAAGCAATATTTAAAATATCATATCACAGTAATAGTGTCTTATTTGTGGGGATGAAAATCTTGAAACATTAGATGACAATAGAATGGAAGTAAGGATGGGGGAAGGAGATGTGTTGGGGCTGATTCTGGTGTTATGCCTTATACTAACCGTTCACTACAGCCTGTAATGCACGTGTGCTCCCTGACGCAGCGTAGTCAGCATTTTCTTCAGATACGGTTGCTGCCTCATAACATGACAAGAGGTCTGAGTTTCTGCACGTAAGCAAATGTTGCCCAGCGCCCACACGGGGGGCTTCTGTGGTGGGAGTCTGGAGGCCATAAAGATAGAAAACAATTCCGAAGGACTGGCCCCGTGTGATGGTTAGTAGTCAATGGCGGGTGAGATTCCCCAAGAGGGGGACAACCTAAGACAGACTCAACCGTGAGGGCCGGCCACTGGCTAAGGGAGAGCCATTGGCTGGGAAAAAAAAACAAAGTTCTTCAGATGGCTGCATTGCTCTATGTTGCTTATCTCGGCCTTGGCTTTTGAGCTATGTCTGGCACCTTAAGTAACCGTTTTGAGGTCTTAGACCATGGGAAATTGTTCCCTTGTAAAACAACTCCAAAATTAATGGTTGTCGCTGCTATGCTCAGATGCTCACCTACAAAGAACCAGCCTTGGGTCAGGGGGGTATAAAAATAAAGTGACCGGTGCATTGGGCACTTGAATCATGTAAAGTCTTTATGTGTGTCTGCGTCATTATTTTATGTTCTGTGTCCATCCCACGTCCTGTAATCGGGCCATGTCAGAGATGGAAGAACAAAAGTTCTAAAGTTCTTTATTAACTGGGAGGAGAGATTTAGACACTCAACACAGGAAACTCAGAGTTTCCCAAGGAGATACAATTTGAAAAGGCCTTCTTCATAACACATTATAGTCAAATTGTCAAAAGTCAAAGACAAAGAGAGAATTCTAAAAATAGCAAGAGAAAAGAGAAAACTTATAAGGGATTCTCCCCCATCAGACTAACAGCAGATTTCTCAGCAGAAACTTTACAGGCCAGGAGAGAATGGGACTATATATTCAAAGTACTGGAGGAAAAAACCTGTCAGTCAAGGAGACTATACCCAGCAAATTTATCCTTCACAAACAAAGGAGAAATAGTCTTTGCCAAACAAACAAAAGCTGAGGGAATCTATCACCACTAGATCAGCCCTACAAGAAATGCTTAAGGAAGAAGACAGAAGAATGGCCAAGAAACATATAAAAAAGTGCTCACCATCTCTAACCATCAGGGAGATGCAAATCAAAACCACAATCAGATTATTTCACTCCAGTTAAAATGGCTATTATTAAAATGACAAAAAATAACATGCTCAAAAAAGATGAGGAGAAAAATGATCTCTTGTACCTTGTTGGTGGGAATGTAAATTAGTACATCCACTATGGAAAACATGGAGATTTCTCCAAAAACTGCAAATATTGCTACCATATGATCCAGCAATCCCACTACTATTTATTCAAAGAGAAAGAAACCAGTATATCAAAGGAATACCTGCACTTGCAGGTTTAATGTTGCACTATTCACAATAGTAAAGATATGGGATCAACCTAAATGTCCATCAGTGGCCAAATGGATAAAGGAAACATGGTATATATACACAATGGCATAATATTCAGTCATAAAAGAGAATGAAATCCTGTCATTCACAGCAACATTAATTAAACTATGGGTCATTATGTTAAGTGAAATAAGCCAGGCACAGAAAGACAAACACTGCATGTTCTCACTCTTATATGGGAGCTAAAGACATTGATCTCATGGAGGGAGAGAGTAGAACAATAGAGACCAGAGGCTGGGAAAAGTGTGTGGGTTTCAGGGTAATGAAGAGAGGTTGGTTAGTGGATACAAGCATACAGTTAGATAGAAAGAATAAGCAAGTTCTAATGTTCAATAGCAGAGTAGGGTGACTATAGTCAACAGCATTGTATTGTGTATTTCAAAATAGCTAGAAGACTTTAAATTTTCCCAACACATGGAAATGATAAATATTTGAGGTGATGGATACCCTAAATACACTGACTTGATTATTACACACTCTATGCATGTAACAAAATATCATTGTACCTTATAAATATGTGCAATTATTATGTATCATTAAAAAGTAAGATGATAGCACATTCAAATATATCAATATTTACAATAAATGTAAATGTGCTCAACTTGTCAATTAGCAAAAGAGATTGTCAGTTTGGATAAAAACTTAAAAGTTATAAACTATTTTTAAGAGATGTAGCTAAAACAAATGACATAGAAAAGTTGAAAGTAAAGCGATGGAAAAAATATATATCAACTAAATACTAACCAATGCTGGTGTCACTATGAATATCAGACAAATGAGACTTAAAATAAAAGGTGTTGTATAGGTTAACAAGGGTCAAGAAACGTAAAATCAGCAAAGATATAGAATATTTAAGCAATGCAATTAACAAGATTGATCTAATGGCATATGTGGAATTTTTCATCCAACAATGAGGGCACACATACTCTTCTCAAGCACACAGGGCATATTTATAAAACGTGATGTCATTCTAGGCTATTAAAATAAATTTAAATTAATTTCACATAATCAGTACTTTATATACCATGTTCTCTGACCACAAAGCAATTGAATTACAATTTTATAATACAAACATAGATATAAAATTCCTATATATCTGTAAATTAAAAAACATACTTTTAAATAACTAAAATATCAAAGAAGAAATCAGGGGAAAATTTAAAAATATTTAGGAGCAAATGATAATTAAAACACTGCCATGACACCAAAACCACAGGCAACAAAATAAAAAATAGATAAATTGGACATCAAAATTAAAACTTCCATGTGTCAAAGGACACAATCAACAGAGTGAAAAAGCAACCCACGGGACAGGAGCAAATATTTTCAAGGCATATATCTGACAAGAAATTGATATTCAGAATGTATAAAGAGCTCCCATGACTCAACAACAATAAAAAGCAAACAACCTGATTTTAAAATGGGCCAAGAACTTGAGTAGACATTTTCTCAAAGAAGAAATGCAGATGGCCAATAAGCACATGAAAAGCTGTTCAACACCACTAATCATTAGGGAAATGCAAATCAAAATCACAATGAGATACCACCTCATACCCAGTAGGATAGTTACTATCAAAAAAACCCTCAAAAAACAATACAAAAAGAAAACTCTAGAAATCTGGCAAGGATGTGGAGCAATTGGAATCCTCATGAGGTGTTGGTAGGAATGTAAAATGGTACAACTGCTGTGGAAAACAGTATGATAGTTTCTCAAAAAATTAAAAGTAGAATTACCATATTATTCAGCAGTTCCACTTATGGGTATATACCCAAAAGCATTGAAAGTAGAGTTTTGAAGAGATATTTGTACACTCATGTTCATAGTAGCATTATTCACAATAGCTAAAAGGTAGAAGCAACACAAGTGTCCATTGATGAATGAATGAATAAACAAAATGTGGTATATGCATACAACGAAATATTATTCAGCCTTAAAAAGGAAGGAAATTTCTGACACATATTACAACATGGATGAATCCTGACAGCATTATGCTAAGTGAAGTAAGTCAATCACAAGATGATAAATACTGTATAAGTCCGCTTATACGAGGTACCTAGAGTAGTTAGTTAAATTCATAGAGATAAAAAGTAAAATGGTGGTTGCCAAGGGCTGGAGTGGGGAGAAGGGAATGGGGAGTTATTGTTTAATGAATATAAAGTTTTGCAAGATGAAAAGATGGATAGTGGTGATGGTTGCACAACAATGAGAATGCACTCACTGCCAATGTACACTTTAAATATGTACGCTTAAAAATGGCTAGTAGGTAGTAAAGTTTATATGTATTTTACCACAATTAAATATAATTTTTTTTTAAAACACCACAAATCAAAACTTGAGAGATGAAGCAAAAATGGAGCTTCTAGTGACATGCTATAGCCTTAACACTTATTTAGGAATACAGAAAGTCTAAAAATTAAAACTAAGTGTCATATCCCATTGAAGAAATTAAGAAGAGGAACAACAGAATAAATCCATAGCAAGGAAAAGAAGAACACAATAAAGTTAGAACTGATATAGATAAAATAGAACACAAAGAAACAATAGAGAACAATCAACAAACACAAAAGTTGATTCCTGAAAAGATTAACAAAATAGCAAAATTAGTGAGAAATTGATAAAGAAAAAATGTATAATACTATAAATTAAATGGAACACAATTATAGATACCACAGAGATTAAAAGATAATATGAGAATAATAGATATATATGAATAAATTTGAAAACTCAGATGAAATGGATGGATTCTGAATGAAAGTATTTTGCCAAATTTTAAAAAGAAACAGAATACTGCATTAGTGTTGCAAGTGTTCAATAAATTGAAGCAGTAATTTTATATTCCTATAAAGAAAACATCAGGCCTACATGGTTTTATAGATGAATTTTATCAAGGAAAAGATTAGTCTAATCTTTTTCAAATGCTTCCAGAAGGCAGAAAGAGGGAATACTTCCCAAAGTATTTTGTGAAGATAGCATAACTTTGAAAACCTGACTAGGACAGTATAGGAAAGAAAAATTACAGAAACATTTCACTTATAAATATAGACACAAAAATCCTAGAGAAAAATATTAGTAAACCAAATCCAGAAAATTCATAAAAAGATAATTTACTAAAGGCATTTAGGCTTTTCATAGGAATGCAAGGATGTGTTAACATTAGAAAATTCAATATTTAAGTGGGCAAAAGATAATTCATTTCACAGAAAGGGAAATAAATACAGCTAACATCAGGTAACCAAGATGCTCAGCTTAATGGGCAATCAGAGAAATGCCGTGCCAGAACACAGTGGAATACCATTTTATACTAAAAAGTTATTAACAAAAAATGTTAAAGTTTAACAATACGCAGAGTTAGAGAAAGTTTGCATTGATAGGATCTCTTATTCATTGCTTGTAGGAATATAATTGGCACAAGTATTTTGGAAAACAATTTGGTATTTTCTTGTAAAAATTGTACACCCATATATCTTAGGACCTAGTAATTCTATTCCTAGGTATATATCCAAAAGAAACTCTTATAATATGTCTCAGTAGGCATATATAAGAATGTTCATAGCAACACTGCTCATAAAAGTGAAAAAAATGGGAAACAACATAGATAGGATCAAGAGGATGGATAGACTGTGATGTATTCATCCTCAAGAATATATGACAACCTAAATGAATTTTGTTGGCACAATATTGAATGAAAAAGTCCTAAAAGTCTAAACAAGCTTTATAAATTTCAAAAACAAGCAAAACAGAGGGCTGATTCTGGGAAGATGGTGGAATAGGAAGCACCAAGAATCTGTGTTCTCATTTGGACAACATTTGCACTAATAGAATCTGCCTAATGTAACTATTTGAATAACTACTTCGGGATGCTGAAGTCTATTAAAGGCTTGCAACTTCCAGGGGAAGTCTTAGGTGGTAAATTGCAGTTAATTTCTGTCAATTTTAGCTCTTAGCACAGTAGCACTCACCCCTCAACCCTGTGGAAGGCAGCTGTGCATGTGTTCTTGGAGCAGCTTACACACAGCCTTCAGGACTGGTGGAGGGGGGAGGGCAAAAAGGATCCTGTCTTCCAAATAGTGAGTGTTGGTGATCTGATTTCTGATTGCTGCTTCTGATCACAGAGGTGCAGATAAAGAAGTGGTCGGTCATTGTTTTACCTCTTCTCATTATTGCAAGCTCCTCTCCCTCTGGCTAAAGTTAGCTCCAGAAGATTTAAAGGGTTATTGCTCTTCTACTTCCTTTTGTTGTTCTCTTTTTCCCCTTTTGTGAGCCATACGTTAAAGACTAGAACATTCACAAGCAATTGCATAGAGAGAGAAAATTAGAAAGGAATCATGCATGCTCAAGGCAAGCCTCAGAAAAGACCTGAGAAGACCTTAAGTTTACACCTCAGGCTGAGCCTCAGCACAGAGAGAGCCTACAACAAGAACAACAAGAGCAAAAAGTGATAACAGAAAACAGAAAATGCTAGAGAAGGAAGAAGAATCTGACCTCCGGAGTTACCACAATATTAGATTCAAGCATCCAGTTTTCAATAAAAAAATCACAGGACATACCAAAGAATAAAAACCAAACCAAACAAACAAACAAAAAAAGCAAAAATCCCAGGAGTATACGGCCCATTCAAAGGAAAAAAATAAATCAGCAGAAACTGTCTCCAAAAAATACCAGATGATAGATCTATCAGATAGACTTCAATGACTATCTTCAAGGTGTTCAAAGAACTAAAGAAAGATGTACAGAAATTTAAGAAACAATATATGAAGAAAATGGAAATATCAATAAAGAGAAAATCTAAGAAGAAATAAAAAATTCTGGAGCTGAAATTAAAAATTCACTAGAAGCACTTAAAGGCATATTTGACAAGGCAGACAAGAGAATCAGTACAACAGAAGATAGGACAGTGAACATTATTAAGTTTGAGGGACAGAAAAAAAAAGATTGAAGACAAGTGAACAGAGTCTAAGAAAGCCATGGGAAGTCATCAAGATGACCAATATATGTATTGTGAGAGTCCCTGAAGGAGAAGAGTGAGAGAAAGGGGCAGGAAGAAAATTTGAAGAAAGAATGGCTGAAAACTCCCCCAACTTTATGAAAAACATGAATATAATTACTCAAGAAGCTCACCAAAGTCTTAGTAAGATAACTCAAAGACAGCCACATTGAGACACATAATAGTCAAACTTTCAGAATGCAAGGACAAAGGAGAATCTTAAAAGCAGAAAGTGAGAAAGAACACATCATATGCAAGGGATCCCCAACAAGATAATCAGTAGATTTTTAATCAGAAATTTTGGAGGCTAGAGTAGGTGGGCTGTTATATTCAAAGTGATAAAAGGCGAAAAAACAAAAAATCCCTATCAACAAGAATCTCCTATCTGGTAAAACTACCCTTCAAAATTGAGGGAGAAATTAAGATATTGCCAGATAAATATTGAATTAAAGCTGAGTGAATTTGTTACTACTAGACCTGTCAAAACTCAAAGCCATATGATGAAATAAAGATCTCATAAAGGTAAATACATGGGCAATTATAAAAGCCAGTATTATTGTAACACTGGCTTGAACTCACTTATTGTTTTCTGCATGATTTAAGAGATTAATACATTTTAAAATGCAATTATTATAAAAAAGATAGTATTATTATAACTTTTGTTTATAATGTAAAATTTTATTTTCTATGTAATTTAAGAGACTAGTGCATTTTGAAGACTTATTAGTTTGTGTTTTGGGGCATACAATGTATAAAGATGTAATTTTGTGATATCAGCAACCAAGAGGGGTGGACATGGAGCTGTAAATCAGCAGAGTTTTTGTATGCTATTGAAGTTAAGCTGGTATAAGTCCAAATTAGAGTATTATAACTTTAAGATGTTAAATGTAATCCCTTTGGTAACCACAAATAAAATAACTATAGAATATGCACAAAAGGAAATGAGAAAGGAATTTAAATGTTTCACTATAAAAAGTCAATTAAACACAAAAGATGGTAATGCAAGAATGAGTGATAAAGAAAAGCTATAAAGCACATAGAAAACAAATAGCAAAATGATGGAAATAAATCTCTCCTTATCAGTAGTTACTTTAAATATAAATGGATTAAACTCTACAATCAAAATACAGAGATTGGCAGAATGGATAAAAACAAAATACTAGCAAATCAAATTCAGCAGCATATTATAAGGATTATATACCATGGTGGGATATACACCAAATGGGATTTATTCCTGGAATGCAAGGATGGTTCTATATAGGAAAATTGATCAATGTAATACACCACATTTAAGAGAATGAAAAGGAGAAAAATCCCATGATCATCACAATTGATGCAGAAAAAGTATTTGACAAAATTGAACATCCTTTCATGATAAAAAAAACACTCAACAAACTTTAATAGAAGGAAACTAATATATATAACTAAGCTGAATGAGTTTGTTACTACTAGATCTGTCCTTTAAGAAATGCTCAAGGGAGTCCTGCAGAGTGAAATGAAAGGACACTAGACAGAAACTCAAAGTCAAATTGCATGGAAAAACCCACCACAAACATCACACCCAATGGTGAAAGATTGAAAGCTTTTCCTCTAATATCAGGAACAAGACCAGGATGTCCACTTTTGCCTTCTATTCGTAGTATTAGAAGTTTTAGCCAGAGACATTAGACATAAAAAAGAAATAAAAGGCATCAAACTTGGAAAGGAAGAAGTAAAATGATCTCTGTTCACAGATGATATGATCTTATATGTAGAAAGCCCTAAATATTCTACACATAAAAAAACTGCTAGATCTAATAAATACATTCAGCAAAGTAGCAGGATACAAACTCAGCACATGAAATTAGTTGCATTTCCATACATTAACAATGAATAATCTGAGAAATTATGACGATAATCCCATTTATAATAGCATCAAAAAAAATAAAATACTTAGGAATTAACCTAACTAAGGAGGTGAAGGATTTGTACAATGAGAACTACAAATCATGCAGAAAGAAATTAAGGACAAAAATAAGTGGAAACACATCTCATGTTCATGAATTGAAATACTTAATATTAGTAAGATGCCAATATTACCCAAAGTGATCTGATTCAATACAATCCCTATCAAAATCCCAATGATGTCTCTTGCAGAAATAGAAAAACTCATCCTAATATTTGTATGGAACCTCAAGGAACCCCAAATAGCCAAAACAATTTTGGAAGAAAAAGAAACCTGGAGGAGGCATACTTTCTGATTTCAAAACTTACTACAAAGCCACAGTAATCAAAACAGTGTGGTATTGGCATAAAGACAGATATATTGGCCAATGAAATAGAATAAAGAGCCCAGAATTAAACCCTCACATTTATTATTAGGTGATTTTTTACAAGGGTGTCAAAAATATTCAATAAGGAAAGGTCAGTCTTTTCAACAAATGGTACTGAGACAACTGGATATCTACATGCAAAAGAATAAAGTTGGACTCTTACCTAACCTCATATATAAAAATTAACTCAAAATGGAAATGTAAAACCTAAAACTATAAAACCTCTGGTAGAAAACAAGGAAAAAGATTCATGGCATTGGACTTGGCAGTGATTTCTTGGATATAACACCAAAGGCATAAGCAACAAAAGAAAAAATAAACAAATTATACCTCATGAAAAATTTTAGTTTGCTCATTAAAAGACAGTATCAACAAAGTAAAGAGGCAACTCACAGAATGGGAGAAAGTGTTTGCAAATCACATATCTGATAAAAGACTAATATTCAGAATATATAAAGAACTCCTAAAACTCAGCAATGACCAAAAAAACAAAAATGAAAGCAAAAACAATTCAAAAAACAGACAAAGAACTTGAGTAGACATTTCTCCAAAGAAGACATACAAATGGTAATAGCACATGAAAAATGCTCAATGTCACTAAACATTAGGGAAATACAAATCAAAACCACTGTGAGACACCACCTCACACCAATTAGGATATCTACTATTAAAAAAAATAAGAACAGGAAAAATAATAAGTTTGGCATATATGTGGAGAAATTGGAGTCCATGTGGACTATTGTGGGAATGTGAAGTGGTACATCCTCTGTAGAAAACAGTATGACAGGTCCTAAAAATATTAAAAGTAGAATTACCACACGATACAGCAATTCCACTTCTGCAGATATGCCCAAAAGAATTCAAACCAGGGTCTTGAAAAGATATTTGCACACTCATGTTCATTGCACCATTATTCACAATAGCCAAAAAGGGGAAAGCAGTCGAATGTCCATTGACAGATGCATGGGTATACACAATGTGATATTACATTACCTGGTAATACACGCAGTGGAATATTATTCAGCTTTAAAAAGGAAGGAAATTCTGACACCTGCTACAACATGGTTGACCCTGGAGGAAATTATGCTAAGCCAATCACAAAATGACAAGCACTGTATGATTCCACGCACATGCGGTGCCTAGAGAGTAACAAAGCTCACAGAGACACGAAGTAGAATGGTGGTTGCCAGGGATTGGAGGAAGGGGTGGAGGATTGGGGTGCTGTTGTTTAATGGGGACAGAATCTCAGTTTTGCAAGATGGAAAGAGTTCTTGAGATGGATGGTGGTGACGGTTGCACAGCAACAGGAATGTGTTTAGCACCACCAAAGTGTATCCTTAAAAACAGTTAAGATGGTAAATTTTATATTGTATATATATATTTTACCACACTAAAAAAAATTTAAATATACATATGTGTATGAGATAAAACTAAACAAGCAAGTCAAAAAATCCAAATAGAGTGATAAGCTGGAAATTCAGGTTAGCTGTTACCTGGCCCGTGGGGAGGGTGTAAGGGCAGGACAGGGGAGGAGTACACAGGTGTATGTAAGTTATTGGTTATAATCTGGATCTTGGGCTGGTGGTGTGTAGACAGGTCTTCATTATGCTGTAAATTAAATAAATTAAAATGGGCCCACATGGACCTATGGGGATTGTAGGACATGACTTCAGAATTATGGTCAATCTAATTTTGTCTACCTAAGAGCAGATTTGAATATGTAAATGTATGTGAGGGTGTGAGAAATGGCCCCTATCTACTTGCTGATGAACTCACACTGGATTGCGCTGTTTGCATACAAGTTAGTGACTCTGGAAGCCCTAATGTGTCAGAACTATTTACAGGAATTCTACCCTGGAGAAGACGTGAGGGGTATGTGAGCTGCTACAGGGAACAGGGATGAACGTATTCACTCTGTCTCCCGGGGAAAGAAATGGAAATGCTGGCTAGCTGCGAATTTTGGCAGAGGTACACAGGAGGGTGTGCTTATCATGGGGATACATGAGCCCCGAGAGGCCTTCGCACTCAAGACAGGGTTTGACTTTTCCAGCCTGTGGACACAGAGGGGTCTTAGGGCCTCTCTGGCTTCCTGTTTCAGAAAAGTAGGATAACTTTAAGACTTTCTGGACTGTATGCTTAAATATAAAGATGGGTTAGGGCTGGGCATGGTGGCTCACACCTGTCGTCTCAGCACTTTGGGAGGCCAAGGCTGATTGCTTGAAGCCAGGAGTTCAAGACCAGCTTGGGCAACATAGCAAGATCCAGGCTCTACCAAAAATAGAAAAGTTAGCTGGGCGTGGTGGCGTGCACCTATAGTCCTAGCTACTAGGGAGGCTGAGGCAGAGGACTGCCTGAGCCTATGAGTTCAAGGTTACAGTGAGCTATGATTGTGCCACTGCACTCCAGCCTGGGTGATAGAACAAGACCCTGCCTCTAAAAAAAAAAAAAAAGCGAGATGGGGTGAAATAGAGAGGTGAATTATTTTCAATGGGAAGTAAAAAGAGGCAGATCTCTTGTGAACTCTGTAATACATGTTCTGCCTTTTATTCATATTGGTGGACACGGGAGCTTTCCCCATGCTATTAAATTGGCCACTAATCACAGAATAACCTGTGGCATTTCCTGCATTGCTGCTGAGAACTCCAGGCAAATAGACCTCATTTTTCCAATTAGGGTGCGAACTTTTTAAGGTAAAGAATTGTTTCATCCTCCTCTGCAGCTCCTTCGGCGCTTTTCACTGGGCAGGAGCTCATGCAGGCACTCACCGGCTGTTCCACCGGGTCTGAGGGCTCCATTCTCTCATTCAACTGCCAATAGCTTGTTGCTGAACATGTGGGGTCCTGCGTGGGTTGCAGGTGCTCTTGGGTAGGAGGGCCAGCCCCATTCCCTGGGGACCTGGGTGCCAGTGTCCATCTCCAGTGTCCTTATTGTCTTATTCCCAGAGAAGGAGTCCAGAGGATCATGGAGATGCCATTCCAGGCCCTTACCTGGATAGATCCTGAAGAATCCAGTGGAGCTGCCGAAATATTGCCAGGTGAGTGTTGGGTCTCTCTGGAAGTTCTCCACAAAAACAGGGTTCAAAGCTTCAGACATGTAGACTCCATTCAAAATATCTGGGTCTGAAGGAGGAGATTACAGGAGATCAGGACCCCATGGGGCTTCTCAGGAGAAGGGACACGAATTGTCGAAGGCCGCCAGTGCCACCCCACCCACAGCCACCAAGAAGGCGAGCCCCGCACGCAGGCCGGGGCGAGGCTACCCTTGCTGTACACGTTGGTGGGCAGCTGCACGCTGCTGACGGACGTGTTCACCCGCAGGTTGCTGAAGTGTGCGCTGGCCTCCAGCACGAGCTCGGCGCCCGGCTCCACGGAGTGGCCCTTCTTGTCGCGCTCGTTGATGAGGACGGAATTGTAGTAGTCAAACTGGGGGGGATGCCAGCACAGGGACACACAGGGAGAGAGGGGGACGAAGGCACAGGTCAGAGGCCCCGCGAGAGACCACATGAGCCACCTGCTGGGGACTTCCAGCGATGGCGGGGTGGCGGGGCAGCCGCCGGAGGGGTTGCGGGGCGGGGTTTGATGGAGGCTGTCCTGACTGCCGCTTTAGCTCCCGCCTCCTGCTGGGGGCGCACAGCCAGGGACACACAGCCAGGGACAGAGCCGGCAGAGACTCAAGGAGAAAGGAGACCGCTCACAGCACACCCACTCCTGCCCCGTGGGAGGGTCTAGAGCCGGAATGGCGCCTGAGGCGTCTCTGGCCCTGCCCGCATGGCAGGGCCTGAGGCTGGTGCCCTCTCAGAGCAGCCAGCAGCTGGCCTCCGTCTCTCGCGCGGCGTTGGAGGGCCCGCTCGGACTGTCCCCTCCCCTTCTCAGCACCAGGCTCACCCCATCACTCCCACCAGGACTGCTGAGGCGACACCCCACACCGACCCGCCTCGGCCTCCCACAGCCGCGTCCCTCCCTGCTCAAACCGCCACAGCAGCTACACCACGCCCTGCTAGAAAGGCAGGCTCCTCCCTGGCATTCCTGGCTCCCCACCAGGCCCTACCCACCTCTCCAACGCCACTCTGTGTCACCAGCCTCTGAGCACAGGGAGCTGAGCACCCACCGTTCCCTTAGCCAGCGCTCTGTTTTCTCATTTGTGTCTGCTCTTTTCCCTGCACCTAGAAGCCCCTTCTCCTTGCTTTGCCTGCCCAAGTGCCCCTCGGCCTGGGGCCTGGCCCTGGGCCTGCTGGTGTCTGGGCGCCCTCCTTTCTCCAGGCTGCTTTCTCCTAACTCTCTGTGGCCCATTTGAGTGGACTTGTTACACGCCTTATGCTAGAGTATGGCCTGTGAACTTCTCAAGTTCAAGAAGAGGTCTCTGTGCAGAGGCCAGCGTGTGCCTACAGCCTGCGCGGTGAGTGGACTGCCACCCTCACGGCCACCCGGCGCCAGGCCAGGACTCACCACCAGCGACGCGTTGTACTCGTGGTTCAGGTCTGCCTCCTCAGCGGCCGCCACCAGGCTCTGCGGGCAGGAACACGAGGGGAGAGAGTGGATGTAAGGAGCCCGCAGGTCCTCAGAGAACTGAACAAAGAGCGTGACCCGGCGTCCCGCTTGAGACGGGTGCCCAGAACTGCACACAGCGGCTCAAACAGGAGCTGGGCGTGGATGCTCATGGCAACACAGCCGCAGCAGCCCAAGGCCAGTGCACACTGCCGAGTAAAGGAAGCCGATCTGAAGAGGCCATGTGCCATGGGGGCCCAACTACACAGGACTCTGGAAAAGCCACCTCTGGGGAAAGAGTGAAAAGATGTGGTTGTCGGTGGTGGGGACTTTTAGGGCAGTGAAACCTTTTTGTACAATGCTATAATGGTGAATGCATGTCACTACACGAGTCAAAATCCTCAGAATGTACACCACGAATGAACCCTAAAGTAAACTGTGGACTCTGGGTGATGGCCATGTGCGGGTGCAGGCTCGTTATCGTAACAATGGACTCCCGAGGCAGGGAGGTGACAGTGGTGAGGCTGCTGTGTCTGGGGATGGGGGTGTGTGGAAACGCTGCACTTTCTGCTCAATTTTGCCATGAACCTAAAACTGCTCTAAAAACAGTTTATTAAAATATGTGCATGTGTGCATATGTATATTCAAAGCCAAAAGATGGAAACAACCCAAATGTCCACCAGCTGCTGAATGGATAAACAAAATGTGGGGTATCCATACAATGGCATATTATCCAGCCATAAAAGGAAGAAAGTTCAATGCATGCCGCAACACAGGTGAGCCTTGAAGGCCTTATGCTAAACAAAATAAGCCAGAGACAAAGTCGCAAATGTGTGAAATCTCCAGAACAGGCAAATCTGCAGACAGAAAGCAGATCAGTGGTTGCCAGTGGCTGCGGGGGGCATGGGGGGTGGAATGGGAGGGTGACTGCCTCATGGGTACAGGGCTTCTGTTTGGGGTGATGAAAAAGTTTTGGAACTTGATAGTGGAGATGGCTGTGCACTATTGCAAATGGACTTAATGCCAATGAACTGTATACCATCAAATGGTTACAATGGTCAGTTTTATATTATGTGTATTTTACTACAGTACGAATTTAAAAGCATCGCAGAGTGTCAAGGGAAGGAAGGGCCAGGGAAGGCACCTTGGGGGTCAGACCACTTGAGCCCCTGCTCTGGCTTTGTCAGGGGCCAGCCACTAAGCCTCTCTGGGCCTCTACTTATACAACAGTACGTTGGGTAGACTAATCCCTGTCCTCCCCACTCTCAGTCCTAATTCCTAGGATATGATGAAGAAATTCCACAGGGAAAAACGTAATTCAGTGCTGCTTTGCAGGAAACTTCCATGAGCGTCTCCTAGAAGGTCTGCAGCCTCCACAGACCCCCAGACCCAACAGGGAGCAGGGGCTGGTGCTTGTTGAGTCCCTCGAGCAAGTCCTTACTTGCCTCTCCACATTTGAGGCCGAGGAAGGGCACAGGGGGCCTGGATCCCCAGCCTCTGGGATGTCCCAGGATGGCTTGTGACTCTGAGGCCACAAGAACCAACGCCTGAAGTCAGGCGAGCCTCACACCCCGTGTCCGTGCTTGGCCAGCGAGGCTGTTCACACAAGCTGGCCAAGGGAGGGGCAGCGCTTCACGTGATTCGGGGGCCCAGGATGGGCTCTCAGACCCCCGGGTGTGATCTCGTTGGTTCCTGATGCTGCCAGCCCTTGCCCCAAAGCCTGGGGAACACCTGGGAGAGAAGGCCCCGCCAGCGGCTCTGGACACCTCCTGTGGGCAGCATGATGGGAGGCACCTTCCCTGCCGCCTGGCGCTGCCCCGCCCTCTCCCCCAGCTCCTCCCTCCTGTCTCCTGGCTGGTCTCAGGGTCCTTCAGAGGCCACGCTGGTCCTGGCAGAGTGGGGACTGTGCCTCCCCTGCATTCTGCATTTACTGATTTCACCAACCAGGTCCCCACAGGCATCTGGGGGAGATACTTCCTACTAGGGAAGGGACATGTTCTGTTTCTACCAGGCCCAGCCAGGGGACATCCAGGGACAGAGTCACCCAAGCACAAGGCTACCCATCACTGGGGCCCTTTGAGCACTTGGGGACATGCAGGATGGGTCTTTGAAGCTGAATGAGGGGAGGGAAGAAAAGGGGAGAGCAAGGTCAGAGTGGAGGGGAAGGGAGCAGGGGTGGACAGGTCCAGGCACAGGCGGGGAAGATCCTGAGGGAAGGGGAGGGGAGAAGAGAGAGGAGGGCTGGCTCGGCAAGCTGTGCTCCCACCCATCCACTGGCTCAGGAAGCAGTTCCTGGGAGCTCTCTCCGTGCAGTGCTCTGCAGCGGGCACTGGGCCCACCTTGTGGTGCTGAGCCCCTCTCGACCCAGGCTGACCCTGTAGTGCTGGGCACCCCCAGCTTGGGGCAGAGCTCCCACCCCCAGGACGCCCCCTCCTCTCGCTCCCTTCTCATCCTTTCTTCTTTTACAAGGGTTCTTCTGGCTAATGGAGGGACACGGCAGAGGCTCGAAAGCTCAGAGAGGGCCACAAGGATGGGACGGCCCAGGGCAGGGTGTTGGTAGGGGTCGTTCAGCATCTCGAGGCCGGGGGGAGATCCCCCAGAGCACCTGAACAGCCTCGACTTTCCTCCGCAGCATGCTCTCCATGTCCTCCGAGAACTTCCTCACCAGCTCCAAGCCATCCACCTCCTTGATCTTCAGACTGGGCTCCACATCTTTGTATTTCTGTGCAGGGGACAGCGGGAAAGGTGGGCACCTGTGCAGGCACAACCTCCGTCCTTTCAGCACATGCATTTTAGCACCTGAAGCCTCCTTTACTCGCCAGAAGCAGGACAGGGCCCTCCACTCCTTGCATAATCGTCCCAGTAACAATACAGCTGCCTCTTTTCCAACGTCCTCTCCATTTCGAGGCCCCAGACACATTGTGGTTAACCACCCTAACAGGGAAGTAGACCAAGGCTCAGAGAAGCCAATGAACAAGACCAAGGCAGGTGAGCAGGTGGCCCTGGATGGGGCTAGGGCGCCCAGATGCCCAGATATCCACATCCTTGCACTTATGTGGCGTCACGCTGCTTCCCGGGGCCTGCACAGCCACCCTGGGCGTCAGTTCACCTCTCCCCAGAGCACCGGGAGATGCATCATGCTATCATCGTGCCCCTGACACATGAGTGCGATCTCGATTCTCACGCCCCCACAGAGCTCAGCAGCTCCAGGCTCTGAAGACAGCTGTCTGACAAGCTGCAGGTGCACCCAGAGACCCTAGGACTGGGTTTGAGTTGACTCTCTGGACCTAGGGGAGACCAGCTCTCTCAGAGAGTGTGGATCACGGATGTCTGGTGGGCCAGCTCTGCAAGCTGTTGGCCATGCTGCCACAGGGAAGTCACTCGATCAGTTTCCTCATCAGCAAGATGTGACATTTGCATAGCTTTAGAGAATGCTCTGGAATGCATAGACCTCATAGGATGCTTTTACCCCAAATGCCACGTTATTGCTGGCCTCTCTTCCTCACCTGGGCTGGAGGGTGCAAATGAGAAAGTCAAGTGAGGTGGTGCTTTGTGACAAAGAAAGTCAAGTGGGGTGGTGCTTTGTGACAAAGAAGCAAGTCGTGAGGGGCAGGTGGGGCCTTAGCTGTCATTGCTACATTGGCTTAGCGGGGCCAGGATGGCAGCGAATCCTTCACCTCCCTGGGCCTCAGTTTGCCCATCTGAAAATAAGGAATTGGACTAGACGGTGTCCAGGGCCCCTTGAAGCACTGGCATTTGGGCTTCTGCTTCTCCACCAGCAAGGAGACTCTGGCTGACTGCCCTTTGACTGACTGCCCTATGACCCCCTGGAAAGGGGTGACTGACCTTCTGCAGCAAGAGGGAGCCCGAGTATTTGGTCACAGTGTTATGTAGGTCCCCGCCGAAGGTATCTGCCCACTGCTTCACTCTGCAAGGCCATGAAAGTACACATGTACACACACAAAGCAAGTGCCTATACAGAGACACCCAAAGATGCATACACACACAGAGACACACACGTACACACATACACACATGCACACACCCAGAAACATAAACAAAAAGAGCTCCTGTCCTTCCTCCTGTTCCCAAGGCCATAGCCCAGTCCCAAGCAGGAGACCTGGAGAACCGCTGGGGCTCAGCGCCTGCACCAGTGTGTAGAGTCACCCCCAGCGGCTCTCCAGTCATGGCCAGGCCTGACCAGCCCAGAACCAAGCCTGGCCCCAGCCCCCCAGGGCTCTGGTTGGAGATCAGAGGTCGGAGCGGCGGGAGGGAAGGGCTGGTGGATAGGTCCAGGCACAGGCATGCAGGGCCCCAAGGAGAAGCCGGAACTGCCTGGGCACAGCTGCAGCTTCTCGATGAGTCTCTCACCCCAGTGCTTCCCCACGCTCTGCTGCTGGGGACAGCAGGGCCGTCCTCGAAGCCTCAGAGACAGCAGAGGCAAGGGGGCAGGGCAGGCAGGGAGGGCCCAAGGAGAGACACTTTGGCCTTGTTCCAGGCAGCCTAAGGGAGCCCTGAGCTCTCAGCCATGCCCTGGGAGCACACCGCCACCAGCCATCTGGGCCAGGCCCATGGGCTCTGGGGCTGCACGAGGGACTGCATCTGAGCCTCTTTGGGTGCAGGAAAAAAATGTCGAGATCAACACTCATTCAGCCCCTCAGCCAATACTCACTGAGGTCCTATGTGCCAGGCATTGTGTGCAGCCTGGGGCCACCGACCTCACCTTTGCAAAGGCCCCAGTTAGAGGGACGCCCTTCCGGGGCAGATGGCACAGTGCATGTCTGAAGGAGCGCCGGGGGAAGCTGGGGGAGGGGCAGCGGTGGAGGGAAGGGACCTGAGGTCAGTGTGAGAAGGCGGGTAGAGGTTAGCCTGGCAAAGAGAACTGGAAGAGAATTCTAGGTAGAGAGCACAGAAAAGCTTGAAGTAGTCAAAAGTTACTTCTGGCTCTCCAGGTTGGGTGGTGTTATTCGACGAAATCAAGGCTATGGAGAAGGTAGGGGAGCAAGCTCGGGAGGGTGCGGGCGAGCAGGGTGGCTTGGGTTGCTGCGCGTGTGCTGTTGCAGGGCTGCCGAGCGCCGGGCAGGCTGTGCTCTGCACAACTCCAGAAGGCACAATCCCGAGGTATCTTGAAAGACACAAACTTAAATGTGAAACCTCGCAAGATGTTCAGAAGAGCTGTGCACAGGCATTGGGTATGTAAGTCCAACAGGCAGAGACAGGGCCGAGAGCCACTAGCACAAGGGCCAGAATTGAAAGTCTGAGGGTAGGAAGGCGGGTAGGGTGTGTAGCACGGGAAGATCCATGAGTGTCAACAAACACCGGGGACACCAACGATTTCAGGGCAGGCAGAGGGGAAGCAGCCCTGGAAGAAGACAGAGGGAGAACTCAGGTGCCCCAAGAGAACCGCGGAGTACGGTGTTACAGAAGGTGAGGCACTGGGAGTCCAGGCAGCGGGTGGCCAGTGTCTGAAGTGTTCAGAGCAGCAGCGGTCTGGGGAGACAAGAGATGCCAACTGGACCGGGCAGTGGAGTCTTTGGTGGTCTTGTCCAGGACAGATTTGGTAGAGCAGTGGGAGCTTGGGCAGGTGGGAGGGGGCAAGTGGCTGCACATGAGAGGCAAAGATTGAAAGGAGGACCCAGCAGGAGGGAGGGAGTGGGGCCAGGGGCCTTGGCAGAGGCTGGGAACCCGGGCACAGGCGGGCAGCTGTGGCCGGGTCTGCAGACCGCCATCTCGGCTGCGTCCTGGGGTTTCTGCACGGACAGTCTGCTCTCGGGCTGTTCTCTAGGAAGGCTGGGAGCCCAGGCATCCGTGCTTGTCCTCAGCCTGCTCCTGAGTTGGCCTCCCACTGCCTGTTGGCGTGTGCGAGCAGCTCCCTCGCCACGGACAGCCCCGCAGCCTGGAGCGGGCGAGCCGCTGGAGTGCAGACCCCACAGAAAGCTCTGCGCTTTCATTTACTGGCCTGTGAACTTGAGGAAGTCGCCTGGCCTCTCTGAGCCTGTTTCCTCAACTGCAAAATAGAGGTCACGTTCCCACCTCACAGAACTGCCGTGCACAGAGCGGCGTCTTGCGTGAAGCGGCGCGCACAGCGCCACGCGTGCCGGAGGAGAGGCTCTGCGGCTGGGTGTCGAGGCTCAGCTCCGAGGCTGAGCAGGAACGCTAACACAAACGTCGTTTGGGTTCCCTGTCCCCACTTCCCACAGACGTAGTTGACAGCTGGCCCTGCTATTCTGCTGGGCTGCAGTGGCTGGAGCAGACCGGACTAAGTCGGTGGCACCTTCCAGTCGCTCCCCAGGTGTGTTGGAAATTTCTTTTCTAGGGCCGCCAGAGCTAAGGCCTGATCCGCAAACGCCCCAGAGAGGTCGCGCAGTAATTTAAGTTTATTTCAAGGTGTGAATGACTGCTACTAGACTCTTTCCTGGAGCTGCTATTAAGGGCAGGGTGTAGAATCAAGGCCTAAGCAGGCAGAAAGGTACAGAAAGGGAAGACTCAGGCCACCAAAATCCAATTTTTCTTAGCTCCTGGACAAGCCACCTTCTGTTTGCAGGTTCAGAACTGCTCCACCCTTTTGGAATGTCAAAATACAAATTTCCCAACAATCTGCAGTATGGCGGTGATCACGGAACCCAGCTCCCCTCCAGGGACCACCCAGGAAGGGGCGTCTGCCTTGCATGAGCTCCAGAGCCCCGGCCGTGCGGGCATGCATGTGGACCCTGTGGTCAGGTCTGCCCGAAGCCATCTGGCTTCCAGGAAGGGATGGGTGGGATTCCAAAGTCAGCAGAGCTTTCGGGAGGAGAGGAGGCCAGTGAAGAAAAGGTCCTTATGGCAAAAGCGAGCGCAGCAGCCCAGAGGGAGGCCAAGGCAGGAGAGCGGGCAGAGGGCTGGATCTGCGGGAAGGCAGTGGGGAAGGGCAGAGGGTGTTCCAGGGTGGGGTTGAACATGATGCTTACATTTCCAGAGGAATCCTGGGCTGGCCCCACGTGGGGGACAGGGAGGTGCCAAGGAGCAGCAGCCAGAGGACGGCCGCTGCCTTTCGCAGGGGAGCCCAGGCTGCTACTCGCTGCGGCCAAGGAACCCCGATGTGGGTGCAGCTAGGGTTGGGCTGGAAGCTGGGGGGCCCAGGCATGGTGCTCCTGCCACGGCGGTGCAGGGAGAGGACAGATGAGCCCCAGACCATGAGTGCGGTCCGCCTGCCCCCCGGCCCTCAGGACGTGCCCGCCTTCTGCCTTCTGGGCCCTGGCGAGCGGGGCTCCCAGCCTGTCAGCCGACCGGCTGGGGAGGGCTTCTCTCCAGCCCACAGCCCGGCAGGCCTCTGGCAGAGGGGCCGAGTAAGGGAGAATTGAAACAAAATGAACCCTATAATCCTTCCTTGGCCTCTCCTCTAATCCCTGACGGCAGAGAGGAGGGGCCACGGGCGGGAGGCAGGGGGGTGACCTCAGCAGGATTACCCTGATGCAGCCCTCTGCTTTAAAGAGGCAGCCTGTTCTTCTAGAACAACCTCTGGGCCTGAGAGGAGGATGTAGCCAAGTTCGTACAAGATTGACCAAGAGCTGTAACAAAGCCTCTCGGCTGGGACTCCAGCCTGGGTTCCAGGCCTGGTGCCTTCTGGCCAGATCAGAGAGAAGGCCGGCAGCCCTGGACCCTGCCCCCACCCCTCACCTGCTCTTGGCCTGGGCTGGGGACACGTTTGCTTGCAGCCCATGAAGCTTCGGGGCCTCACTCACAGGGACTCCTGCCTCTCGCAGGAGGGTTCCTAGCAGCATGTTCCAATGGCCAGACAGTTTTGAGGAATATGCAGAAGTAAGATGGTGGACCACAGCTGGTCAAGATCTCCGTCTCTTTCCATCCAGACTTCTCTGTGTGAATGTCCCTTAGCAGGATGACGCCAGGGTGGCTGTGAGCATTTGGCGGTTTTGGCTAAGAGAAAGATGAGTTGGGGAGATATTTGGGCTTTGTGGGGTATGTTTCTGCAGCTCACAGGCCATTCCAAGCCACCTGCCCCAGCGCAGTCTAGGAAGGCATCCAGGCCACTAGTCCCCAGCCGGGGAGCTTTGCCACAGTGTGGGCACACCCTGCAGTTCCCAGCACAGCAGGAGGTGGGGGGAGGGCCAAATAGCTGAGCCAGGAGCCAGTCTGCGAGAATTCTGCCAGACATGAACGTAAAGTTGTTAGCAGCGGATTCTGTTCCCATCAAGGCCTGGCCAAGACAGAAGTTCTCTCTTGGTAAGAAAATAGTTGATATTGAATGGATGTAATTACAAACACACCATATATTGCTTTCTTTTCTGATGGAACCACACAAAATGGAATTGATCAAAATTCTTGTGTTTGTGCCCCTAAACCTGGGAGCAGTGCCCCGTGGGGCCTCTGGTGTGCAGCCACACCCATGCCACGTGTCAGACGGCTTCCTAGTGTGACCCATGAAGCATGTCTTGACAAAATCTGGTGGTTCCAGCAAAATGGTATGCAAAATTGCCACCAACGCAGTGAATGCTTGAAAAAGCAAGTGTTCTAGTGACAAAACTCCTACACGTATCCATCAATAAGCCAATGTTGTAGTATCAGAGTAATCTGGTTACATAGTTATGTGGCTCAGTGCACCCCGACAGCAATGTTTAAGTGCATCTGAATTGTTCCTGCGAATGCCTTAATTTCAGATTAATTTTGTATATTTTTTCAAGACTACAAATTAAACAAATTTAGAAAAAAATACTGCAGAGGTGTGTTGGCCAGTTAATAAAAAGAATATGTAGGCCGGGCGCGGTGGCTCACGCCTGTAATCCTAGCTCTCTGGGAGGCCGAGGTGGGCGGATCGTTTGAGCTCAGGAGTTCGAGACCAACCTGAGCAAGAGTGAGACCCCATCTCTACTATAAAACAGAAAGAAAATAATTGGCCAACTAATATATATAGAAAAAAAAATTAGCCGGGCATGGTGGTGCATGCCTGTAGTCCCAGCTACTTGGGAGGCTGAGGCAGCAGGATTGCTTGAGCCCAGGAGTTTGAGGTTGCTGTGAGCTAGGCTGAAGCCACGGCACTCACTCTAGCCTGGGCAATAAAGTGAGACTCTGTCTCAAAAAAAAAAAAAAAAAAAAAGAATATGTAATTTCTCTTGGTTTTGTGATTTTGGTGGTATTCATCAGCTTAAAATTTGTAATTAATTTTAAAACTGAATAAATATTCACCTTTTTCAATTTTTTATGGCAGGAAAATACACACAGCATAAAATTTACCATCCCAACCACTTTTTAGTGTATAGTTCAGTGTCAGTAAATTACTCATCACTGCCATCCGTCTCGAGAGCTCTTCATCTTGTAAAACTGGAACTCTGTTCCCACTGAACAGCAGCTCCCCCCTCGCCCCAGCCCCCGGCAGCCACCATTCTGCTTCCTGTCTCTGTGATTTAGACTGCACCTCACACCTCCAGAAGTGGAATCACACAGTGTTTGTCCTTTTGTGACTGGCATATTTCACTCAGCGCAATGTCCTCAAAGGTTATCCATATTGCAGCAAGGATCAGAACATCCTTCCTGGTTAAAGTTGCATGATATTCCGTGATACGTATCGCCCACATTTTGTTCATCTGTCAGTGGTCACTTGGGTGGCTTCCTCCTCTTAGCTATTGTGAATAACGCTGCCACGAACATGGATGTGCAAATAGCTCTCCAAGACCCTGCCTTTGATAATAAATACTCACCTTTGTATCTGTATTTGCATTTGTAATTTGCGTTCTCTCTTTTATAGACGACTACCCTGAAATTATACAAGCTTCCAACGCCCCAGAACCTGCCCCCACGCAGTTTAGCGCCCTGCTCATGAAAGTCTCCAACTCATGCAATGTGTTGGACCTGACAGCTGTGTAGAAAGCTCCCTCCTTGCTCACTCTGCTGTGTCACAGACACAGTGGTGACTTGGGGACCTCACAGGCCCTAGACATGCTTCAGAAGCCCTCAAAGTACTTGTGAAGAAAAATACTGATATTAGAATGGTGGGTAATGTAACATTGTATCTGTAGAAAGACCTACCAAGGTATTGCCCCCATAAGTGTGCCCTAACCAGTCATACAGAGAAAAATATCTTTTAAAAAACTCTTATACTGCTATGCATGCATTGTTGACTCTGGCAAATTCTAATTTTTTAGGGTCTTGGCCCCTCTTACTGCTGCATAATTGTGAGACATCCCAGGGATTTTGGTGAGTCTGGGGATGCTGGGAAGGGCAGAGGACTTCAGAGGTGGGTTAATTCTGGTAAGGGATTTCTTAGCAGGAAGAAAGGGCAACCGGGCACAGAGCTACAGGGATTGTCAGTCCTTAACCTCGATCTCTGCAAGTCAGAACGTCAGGGCTTGTCCACCTATTCCCTCGCCGTAGGCCGCGAAGACAAATCATCCACACCAGTCAGGAGGGAATATGTGTTGTGATTTTACGTTGAAGAGCTAGGAGACAAAGAGCGTTCCAGCTTGCTCTTGGGTGGTCTTTCCTGAGTCTCAAATCCTCCTGCAATTTTGACAGGCCCAGCAGCGCCAGTCAGGAGCAAAACGGGAGCTGGGAGCTGGCAGCTCGCGCATCCGCCTCCCACGGGGTCCTCTCAGGGCCGACCAGGGGCCTGGCTGTCACCTGAGAACTCAGCTGGCGCTGGGGCTGGGGGCAAGGGCCTTGGTTTTTCTCCACGCAGCTGCCTGGGCCTGCTCAGGGCATGTGGCCAGGCTCCCAGTTAGAGTGGTGGGAGAACAGGTAGAAGCTGCATTTCCTTCTATGATCTTGCCTTGACAGTCTCCTAGAATCCCTTCAACAATGTCCTATTGGTTAGCCAGTTTCTAATTTGGCCCAGTTTCAGAGGGAGGAGACATAGACCCTACCTCTCAATGGGAGGAGGGTCACAAATTTACAGATGTTTTAAAACCAGAACAAAGGAAGGGCTGGGTAGGGGGCGGGGGGAGATGAGGCCTGGGAAAGGCGGAGCATAACTAGATTATGAAGGGATTGCATTAACGCTTTCTGAAGTCTCAAATCTCAACAGCTGCAACTCAAGGCTGGAAAACAGTGACCTATGAGTGTGGTGGACACTGGTGTGGGGAGATGGGATGGAAAGGGACCAGGGAGGCGGCAGCTCCGACACAGTCCAACATGTGAACTACGCTCTGCCCGCAGCGCCACGAGAGCTGCTCAGCGAGAGCGTCTTCCGGGTCTCGAGCTGAGGCGCGGGGTGGGGGACGTGTGTGTCCGGCTCTGCCCTCCCTCTGCCCCCACAGAGCCCTCTTTTACCCGCTCTGTAGCACCGGCGCCAGCTGGTCTGGACCTGCTGCACTCCCGGCTCTGTTGTCCGAGCGAGGGCAGGACAGACACAGGGCCCTGGGCTCCAGGCCCCACTCTGCAGCAGAGCACAGCCCGCCGCCGCCTCTCCCGCCCCGCCAGCCGCTCCTTTGTTCCCTCCACAAACACTAATGTCAGCACAGCTACGTCCAAGCCACCGTGTCCAGGCCGCTTCCCCGCTGGTCACCGAGTACCTCCCACCTCCCCTGCCTGATCAGGGCGTGAGTGAAGATCCAGTGAGCAATGTCAGTGTATTTTACTGAAAAATATGAAGTTTTGTACCAGGAGTTGTGATATTAGGATAAGAAATACATACTCCATCTTCCTCCCTGGTTCCTGGTACGGAGCTCCTAAATCCCTGGGGTTTCCTGAGCCACAGGGGTGAGAAGATCATCTTTTGTCCTTATTTTTCCTTTTATCCACATGCAAAAATATGAGTTTATTTTTTTATTTCAGGGTGTTATGGGGGCACAAACATTTTGGTTACATGTTATGACTCTGCCTCTCCTAAGTCAGGGTTGGAGGCGTGCCCTTCCCCCCTCAACACTCACTGTGCCCATCAGCTGTGAGTTTACCCACCCCAATCCCCCAAACCCCAAAGAATATTACTGCTGTGTGAGCACCATAGTGTTGGTCAGTCAGTGCCAGTTTGGTGGCGAGTACAACTGGGGCTTATTCTTCCGATCTTATGATACCTCACTTCAGAGGATGGGCTCAAGCTCTATCCAGGAAAATATGAGAGGTGCTAGATCACCATTGTTTTTTATAATTGAGTAGTATTCCGTTGCATACATATACCATATTTTATTAATCCACTCATAGATTGATAGGCACTTGGGTTATTTCCCATCCTTGCTATAGTGAATTGTTCTGTCATACGGTGCAGATGTCTTTATTATTGAATGACTTTTGTTCCTTTGGGTAGACGCCTAAGAGTGCTATTGCTGGGTTAAATGATAGTTCGATTTTTAGCTCTTTGAGGTATCTCCAAATTCTTTTCCATAGAGGTTGCACTAATTTGCAGTCCCAACAGCAGTGTAAGAGTGTTCCTGTCTCTCCACATCCTCACCAGCATTTGTTGTTTGGGGATTTTTTGATAAAAGCCAATCTCACTGGAGTTAGGTGATACCTCATTGTGGTTTTGATTTGCCTTTCCCTAATGATTAGAGATGTTGAGCACTTTTTTATATGTTTGCTGGCCATTATTCTGTCTTCTTTTGAAAAGTTTCTGTTCATGTCTTTTGCCCATTTATTGATGGGGTTGTTTGATTTTTTTTTAGTTCTACATAGATTCTTGTTATTAGCCCTTTATCAGATGTGTAGAAAGCAAATATTTTCTCGCATTCTGTAGGCTGTCTATTCGCTCTAATGACAGTTTCTTCGGCTGTGCAGAAGCTTTTTAATTTGATCAGGTCCCATTTATTTATTTTCGTTGTTGCTGTGATTGCTTTGGGGTCTTCTTCATAAATTCATTTCCTAAGCCAATGTCTGAAAGAGTCTTCTCAACATTTTCTTCCAGAATTCTTAAGGTTTCATGCCTTAGGTTTAAGTCTGTTATCCATTGTGAGTTGCTTTTTGGAAGAGATGAGAGATGGGAATTCAGTTTCAATCCTCTGCATGTAGCTATCCAGTCTTTTGTCCTTCAAAGCCTCCTTCCAACCACACATGCTCATAAGGTGACTCTTGGAGGGGGGCTGGCTGCCAGGGGAACCAACCCATGGCTGGGACTGGGGCTTCTGCCCACCTTGTACCTGTGGGGAGGGGAGGGGGGAGATGGACTTAATCACCAATAACTAGTGATTTAGTAAATAATGCCTATGTTGTGAAACCTCCACGAAAGTCCCAGAGGATGGGGCTCAGAGAGCACCTGGAGGGCTGGGGGGCCATTCCGGAGAGTCCACACCTTACCCTACCCATCTCTTCCGTCTGGCTGCTCCTGAGTTGGATCCTTTTAAATAAACCAGTAAACATAAATAAATGTTCTCCTGAGTTTTGTGAGCTGTTCTAGCAAATCATCGAACCCGTAGAGGAGCTGTGGGAACCCCTGCTTTATGCTGGTTGTGAGAAGTACAGGCCCCAGCCCGGGGCTTGTGCCTAGGCGCAAAGCAGGCGCAGTCTCGTGGGACTGAGCCCTTAGCCTCTGGGGTCTGCACGAACTCCAGGTAATTCGCATCATGGTTGGATTGCTGGACACCCAGTCAGTGTTGGGAGAGTTGGAGGATTGCTTGGTGTGGAAAACCCACACGTTTGGTGTCAGAAGTGTGGTGTGTAAGCGTAGAGAAAAATCGTGCTGTTTCTTTTAGGGATTTTGTAACATCTTCTTCAGTGATTGAATATTTTCTTCAAAAGAAATTGCACGCAGAGTCACAACAGTCATTTCAGGCGAGGGCAGCGCCTCCCTGGTTGCTCAGCCAAAGCCCCGAGTGCATGTGACTCCCCCATGCCTGCCCCCGCCCGGCCTTACAGATGTGCCCAGGATCGAACCATCTCTCCCCCACCCACCACTCCACCCTGCTTTCTTCCCTGGATTATGGCAACTGCCTTCCTGCTGCTTCAGTGGGGTCTTGTCTGTCGTCCAGTTCCAGGCTCTTCCCTCCCTCTGCACCCTGCCTGGTGCCCTTAGAGCCTCATCCGATGGGCCTCTGGAGCCCAGCTGCTGCTCCCCTGAGCTCGGCCAACAGGTGCCTGGCAGGAGCCTGGAAAGAGGGATGATGGCGGGGTCCCCTTCACTGGCCGTGTCCCTCAGCCCATGGCCACTGCTGCCCTCAGATGACTGCCTCCTCCCCACCTCTCCTCCCGGACTTGGTGGGAAGAGACAGCCCAGCCGCAACCCCCTGTGCTTCTCCTTGTCCACACCTTCCCAAGCAGCTCTCCCGCTGCCTCTCCATGGCCCCTCTTCAGGCTGTTCTCAGTGGGGATCTTTGGAACGTGAGCCAGGCCACTGCTTCTCTGCTCCGAAGTCCCTGGGGGCTGCCCATCTTTCTCAGAGGAAAAGCCACAAGGCCCTACAGCACCAGCTGGACCTGGCTTGCTCCCTGACTAGGTCCCTGGCCATCACCGTAGTGGCTCCTGCTACTCCTGGCTCACAGCGGGCACACTCCACCTCAGGACCCTGGCCTCTGAGCTCACAGTCCCCTCTTCCCACCCTGTGTACCCCGGGTGGCTGGCTCCCTCATGTTCATCAGGTGTCTATCGTCGGATCCCTACGGGAAGAGCTGGCACACCAGGATTGGGTGGCTTGAGAGGGGTTCGGTAGAATGGCTGTGTATGAAAGTGTGGACAGGGTCCTTCAGGGACACTGCAGGACCCTGGGCTGGGGACAGCAGGGAGCCAGCCCCTAGACCTGGAGGGACAGGGAAGGGAAGGCCACTAGACCTCAGAGAGAGCAGGCTATGTGGAGAGGACTGTGGTCTCTGGTGGAGGGATGCAGCAGCCATGGTGACCCCCCCAGAGGGGCTGGGAGAGAAAACAGCCCCTCACTCTGCTCCTCCCCCTGCTCTCCTAACGGTGCCTTTGCCTCTGAGACCCAGGGAGCCCACTGATGTAGCCCCTAGGGATGCTCTGCCTAAGGTCTCTACTCAAAATGTCACCTTGAAGATGTCCTTGAGTTAGTGGTGGTGGGACACAACTTTGGGAATATACTACAAACCATTGCACTGTACACTTTAACATGGTTGATTTTATGATATGTGAATTACATCTCTATTTTCAAAAAATGTTTTCTTAAAAAAGTCACCTTTGAGTGAGGCTTTCCTTGGCCACCAAATCCATGACTTTGCCCACCCTGGCATTTCCTGTCTCCCTTCCCAGATCTTTCCTCCTGGTAGTGGCTGCCATGGGACATGCCACACACAGGACTCCATTTGGGCCTGTGTCCACTTCAGGCCTCCTCCTCTAGTGTGTACCCCACTGGAGCAGGGCCTGTGGCCACTTGTCCCCTGCTGCGTCCCCAGCCCCGCCCGGAGCAGCAGGGTAAGTGCGCATGGAACAAAGGAGGGATGGGAAATGGGGTCACTCTGGGTGGGGCTAGGTCAGGCCAAGTCCTGGGCTCCCCACACCCTCCCCTTGAGGCCTTAGAAGAGGTGCTCCAGGGCCCCCACATGGCCACACAGAAGCACCATTTCCCCCTCATTTTCCAGACATGTCTCGGGGTGGCTCATGTCAGCATCAAGAGACCCAGAGGACATCACAAAGGGCATCCTCGGTATCCGTGCACCAATGTCCGCCACAGGGTCATTCACAACAGCAAACCCGCGTCCGCTGCAGACAGACAGCTCCAAGTCTCAGTGCCAAATGAGACGTGGCTCCCACGTCCATGGAGCGCCATTCAATCTTCAAAAGGCAGGAGACTCTGGCACAGCCTAGGACACAGACGAACCTAGAGGACAGCATGCTCGGTGGAATGAGCCAGGCACAGGAAGACAAACCCTGCGCGAGCCCACCTGCTAGGCAGCCAGAGTCTTCGCGTCCGCATACAGAAAGCGGATGGCAGGGCTGGCAGCGGGAGCGAGCCGGGACTGTGCTTAATGGGCCAGGCTTCCGTCCTGCGTGGGGAGGAGAGCTCTGGGGTTGGATGTGGTGACAGCTATGCAACACTGCGAATGTGCCTCATGCTCCTGAACTGCACACCTAAAACTGGTTAAGATGGCCACTTTTATGTTTTGTGCATTTTACCCCAATTTTTAACAAGCAAGGTGGGGGTGGCACGTACAGCCGCCCTGGCAGAACTAGGAGGCAGGGCCCCGTTCTGGCTCCGGGGCCTGTCCCGCCCTTCGCACGCCCGTCCTCCGGCTGCTGGCGGGCCGCATTCTAGAGCTTTCAGAGGGAAAGCACATTTTCGGGTTCCTCATGCCTCTAATCATAGTTCAGCCAATTTTTCCTCTTCACAAGGGAGGCGGAAGTGAGAAATAAGGCCATTAAGCACTGTACTGTGGTCTCGCTTGATCACGTGCCTCCTGCATATGCACACACACACATGCACACACATGCACACGCGTGCTCAGGTCCCCAAGAATCACAAAGAAACACAGCAGGAGATGGACAGGCGCGTCGGCCTAGCGTCCCGCTGGAGCTGCTGGAGCCACGCCCTGCCGCAGGCCTCCAAGGGCGCCTTCTGCCCAGGGGGCCGGAGGCACGGCAGGGCAGGATCAGAGGGCAGTGGGCCCGAGAGGGTGGCCAGGCGGGCTGGACAAGGCTGCAGGAGAGGAGTCTGCCAGGGAGAGCCCCCTGGGCACCTGCCGGCTCTATAAATGCCCCAAAGGCGCCTTGTCAGAGGAAGTGCGTGTGAGGAAAGCAGAGGGCAAGACTGAGGCAGAACTCCTAGAGCAAGGCCCTGTGGAGCCAGGGAGGACTTGCCAGTAAGAAGGGCTCGGTGAATTTCCACAGCACCCAGGAGGGAGGCAGAGAAGCCTCCAGAGGAAATCCCAGCTTCCAGGAACAGGCTTCGAGAGGGAAGGCAGGAGGGAGGACTGCGAGGCACTGTGATTTCCTCACTGTGGCCGTGAGCAAGGCTGGCTGTGAGCCAGATCCTCTGCTCCAGGTTCTGACATGCCAGGGGGCCCCAGGACCCCCATGTACAGACAGGGAATGGAGGCAGTGTGGCAATGTGGTTTTGTCTCTGCCAGAGGACACCAGTGTCCAAACAGACAGCACCTTGACCATGGGGACCCAGACAAGGAATGCAAAGGCCCTGTTCTCAACTGTCCTGCCCACCTGGGCTCAGAGTCTCAGCACAGTGGACGGGGCCCCAGAAACCACTTGATAGGAAACAGAAAGCACCCACCTGGGGAAAGACACTTGGCACCAGGCCTCAGCTCTGTTGCTAACTCGAGGTGTGACCTTGGGCACAGCAGTGCTCCCTCTGGGCGTAGGTTTCTTCACCTGTAGGTTGGAGGGGCTTGGTGAGCTGGAGTCCTCCACAGGTGGCCCTGACCTCCCTGCCCCACTGCACATGGCCATATATCTGGAGAGAGTTTGCATTTGCTCAGCTCTGGTGAGTCCCAGACCTTCCAAGTGACCATGGCCAGAGAAAGGAACCAGCATAGTGAGAGTAGGGGCCAGCTTGCTTTACTTAAAATGAAGACAAAAACACATCTGTAATTAGCCTTTTAAACAGGATAAACATTCTCCTTGCAAACTTATTTATATTCATAATTTCCTTAACAAGTTCTCTACAGACAATAAGAGAGCTCAGTCTCCAACATCTGGACACCTGGGCTGGACCACCGCTCTGCTCCTGCCTATTGTCCAAGGCTTCTCATTTTTCTGTCTATAAAATAGGGCTGACACTACCTGTCTGTGTCAGGCAGGAATGCATTCAGCTGCAAGCAACAGGAAACTCAATTAACAAATACGGACTTGTTAAAATGAAGCAAGAAGTTCAGAGCAGGCAGCTCCGTAGCCACTTGTCTTGGTTGGCTGCTCTGAGATGCCCCTAGAGGTCCGGGCGCTCCTTCTTCCCCCTACCTCCTTCACACACTGGCTCCCTGCTTCACCTTGAACTTGCACCTCTGCAGCCAGGAAAAGCCGGATCCCTAAGAGGAGTGTCAGAATGGGCACCTGGCCAGGCAGCCGCAGCTGCAATGGAAGAAAGTCCCACAGGCCACACCACGGCCTGAATCTGAAAAATTACATGAACTTAGATTTAGAACCGTTCAGCCATGTCCCAGCTATGCCCTGTCACTATAAATGGCAGGGCCCACGCCCGCCAGAGTGAGGTGCTGGAGGCAGGTGCGGGATCGCAACCGCGCACAGCCAGCAGGGCCAGGCCCAGGGCCCGCCGTGGCCATCAGAGCGTGTGAGAGGCTGGCCCTGGCAGGGAGCCAGATGCTTCCTTGGAGAACCGGGCGGGGTTCTGGGAAGGATGCCTGGTCCAGCCCAAGGCCTCGTCCAGAATTCGCTGCTCTCAGTGTCCCAAGGACAGCATTCCAGAAAAGCCGGAGAGGCCGGCCAGGCGTCCATGAGAGGGGCACACCCAGGGTCAGCGCCATCAGGGCCAGCACATGGGGACCAGCCAGGAGCTGGGTTTTCCTTGAAGCAATCTGCAGGGAACCATTGTCTCACAAACCGCACCGTGTGGGACTCCACGGAAGCCCACCGACCCACCCCAGGAAGGGTTCGTCTACTTGCTCCTAAAGGGGAAAGTCCCCAAATGAGGCAATTTCTGGCAAATGCATTGAATTGGGGGCATGGATGTTTTGTGATGGGCTCCTTGCCTTCGTTAGCTGATGCTCACCCACTGGCTGCCACCCTCCCCTGGGACGGCCCGGCTCTCGCCTCATGCCCAGTTTGGAAAGCCCTGGGTGCCCCAGAGGACTGGGGAAGCACTGCTGGCTCTGCCCGGGGCACAGTCACAGAGACGGTGGCAGAGGAGAGCAGGAGCCACGGAATGAAGGGAGCCAAGGGCTTCTGTCAACATCTGCATTCAGTCCTGGATTCTCCAGAATCATAACTGAGGCGACGAGAGAAGGAACCTCAGCGCTACGCCGCGTCCCATCGACGAGAGAGCCGCAGTCAGAGGGCCCAGGCTTCCCGCGCGGGGTTCGGGCTGACCCACCAGCCAGGCAGCGTTTGCTGGCCTCTGTCTGTGGCAGGCAGCTCGGGACAGATGGGGGGACGGGCCCGGCCTTCAGAGGTCCAGCCGGAAGACAGCAGCAGTCAGGGACAGATATGGGACAGTCGTGACTGTCACAGAACACAAGGCAGCTGGGGCAGGAGTGGCTCTGGCCCCGTCAGAGCTCAGGAGGAGGGCACGGGACGGACTGTGCAGGGTCCACACAGACGGGGCAGCATCTGGGTTTGAGAGATGAGCGATGAATGGCGATTAAACTTCCAGCACAGCTGCAACAAGGAGACATAGTGGCCAAGGGCGTGGGTAGGCTCTGCCATTTGTTAACAGCGTGATCTTGGGCAGAGTTCCAAACCTCTGACTCAGTTTCCCCCTCAGTGGGGTGAAGGATAATGACACCTGGCCTGCAGGGATGTGCATTGGAGCACATAGCACCCCTGCACACTGCCTGGCATAGGCAAGCTCTCAGCAACTCCTGTGGGCATCATGCCTCTCCTCATTGCTATTGTCATCCTCATGCCCATGGCCACAGTCCATGGACTATCCTCTGCGGGGCAGGAAGCCGGGTGTCCCTGGGAAGGCGGTCTGCAGCAGTGCCCTAGCAGTGGGGCGGTGACACTTATGCAGCCCTTCCCTGTTTGTGTCACCACTGTTCTGGAGCCGCAAAATTAGTGGTTTGGGTGAGGAGCAGAACACATTTACTGGTTCTGATGGATCCCCAAAGCATTGTAGGGAGTGACAGCTAGAACTAACTCAGCTGGAGGTTGATCCTGCTAAACCTGGCCACGTGCTCATTTCAGAGAGAGAGGGGTGGGGGAGGAGCGGGAAGGAGGAGGAACCAGATGGGCTGATGATAATCACACCATCCAGATCCCCTGGGTCTCCATCCTTTTGCTTCACAGCCTCGGTTCCTCTCCTCGTGGGGCCTGCCCGGGGCCTGTGCGGGAGCCATGCGCCGTGTTCTGGACCCCCACTCCTCGACCTCTCCAGCCCTGCTCCCTTCTATTCCTCTCGTGGCCTCCCCTCCTCTTCTTGTTTCTCAATCTTCTCTCGTCTCTTCTTTTCAGCCCATACTCAGCAAAGCTTTGCCATGTGGGGCCTGAGGACCCAGCGTGTCTTAGCATCATGGTGATCTGTTGCCCTGGTGGCTACAGGCTGCTGAGGAGACAGACACAAAAGAAAATTCCAGCCCAAGAGGCCAGAGTGGGAGCAGCTAGCTCTGCCGGGGTCTCTGCCCCTGTCCCCCGCGCCTCGCTGGCGCTCTCGTGAAGGCAGGTGGAGCAGACAGTAAGCCCAAGTGTGTCCCGAACGCCTGCTGGTCCACAGGGTCCTGAGAGCAGAGCACAGACTCTGCCAACCCCACTCTTCAGGAGCTCAGAACCATCAGAAGAGAGTCCTAAATGTGCCGAGAGTGTGCGAGCGGGGCCGACACCGGTCAGTGCTTCTGCTGCAAGTAGTGGACAACCCTCGCTCAACTGACTGAAATAATAAGACCAACTTTGCACCGCATAAGAAGGCTAGTGGTAGATGGCCCCAGAGCTGGTTAATGCAGCAAGCAGGTTAATGATGTCACCAAGGACCCAGTTTCCTTTATTTCTCTCCTGCCACCCCGCATGTTTTGGATTGTTCTCAAGCCAGCTACCTTGATGGGCACAAGACAGCTGCCATTGTTCCAACACAGATTCCTAGGCCTCGTTCCAGACCTACTGAATCCAAGTCTCTGAAGGGTGGGGCCCCAGTCCCCTCAGGTGACCCCAATGCACTGGCTGATGTTTGGGGGCCAATCCTTCTGGTTTTCCTGCATAGATACAAGAAAGCTTAGCCTAGAGTCAGAGCCATTTCAGAGGGACACAAAGGAGTGAGGTTAGCTCATCCTGGAGGCAGCAGAGTGTGGGAGCTGGAGCTTTTGCACAAACCATTTGCATGTTAGCAAATTTAAGGACAAAATATTTTTAAAAAGCCATGGGTTTCCTGGATTGAGCACCCCCACCCCAGCAGTGCAATACAGTGTGACACCAGAGTGAATGTGTAGGGAAAGGACAGTCATCATGCGGGGGCAGGACCTGTGTGTCTGTCCCGGGAGCAGGTGGCAGCGTGGTGGGTGCACATCGTGGAGAACTGTGTGGGTTATTGGCAGGTTAGATGCACACATGGCAACAAGGATGAGAGGTGAAAATGTAGCAGTTAGTGAGGGAGAAACCACAATGGGATTCATAACGCCCTGCCATTGTCATGGATTAGAAATATATGCCCAGGGCTAGGCAAAGATTTCTTAAAACACAAAGTCGTTAATCATAAGACAAAATTAATAACTTGGATTTTATTAAAATTTAAAACATTTTCATGGTGTCAAAAGATACCATTAAGAGAGTGAAAAGACCAATGACAGACTGAAAGAATTTCTCTCTATATCCAATAAATTTCTCTCTATGTCCAATAACTCACATGAGAATATATAAAGAACTAAAACAAATCAATGTAGGAAAACAAATAGCCCAATTAAAAATAGGGAAAAAACTTGATCAAGCATTTCTCAGAAGACCACATATAAAGAGCCGATATACACATATACAGCATATGTATCCAGCACCCATGGTTTTCAGGGAAATTCGAACTAAAATCATAATGAGATACCACCCCCACCCCCTACCAGAATAGCTAAAAATAAAAGACTGACAATTTCTGGAGTTGGCAAGGACGCATATCCACTGGAATTCACATATGTTGCTGGAGGAAGTGTCAAATGGCACAACATGTAGCATATTAGAGAGTGGGAAATACCCACCCCCTACAACCCGCAGTTCTACCCTTGGGTACATACCAGGAAGAAATAAGCTCAGATGGCCACCAGAAGACATGCACAAAAATGTTTATAGTAGCTTTATTCATTAGAATCAAAAGCTTGCAATCAATCTGAGTTCTCCTATTGGTCCAACAATTCAAATGTTCACACAGTGATCTAAGAAATCGAACGCAATGATGAGTAAAAGGAGCCAGATATAAAAGGCTCTGTCACTCGTTTCTGGAGTTGAGGAAAGGGAGCTGTGCCGCCGGGAGTCGGAGCAGCAGCGTCTCTGGGGCTGGTTCTGAATGAGAGGGACGCAAGTCCTGGCCCGCTGGATGGTTCTGTTCCTCACCTGGGTCTGCGCTGACACACGTGTGCTACCTGTACGTCCCACTCAGTTGCATGCTTAGGGCTCTGCACACTCTGCTGCGCGTGTGTTGTGCCTCAGTGACAATTAAAATGCACTCGCGCACGAAACAGCCACATTTTGTGAGAACACATACAAACCAAAAGGAACGCATTAGCAGAGTAGAGTGGCTGAGGGGGTGCTAGGGAACGGGGAGGGGGTGTGGGCATAAAAGGGGGAAATGAAGACAATGCAAAAGGCTCTTGTTTGTATAAACTAAAGAGCGTGATCAATTCCATGTCCATGTGCCCAAGGCGGGCAGAGACACAAAGGAGCAGCAGCAGCAGGACGGTGGAGGCGGAAGTTAAGGCAGGAAAAACAGGGCTGCAGACCGGGGAGCCAGAGGGACACCGGAGTCCCCGCACTCAGAGTGGCGCCAGGTCTCCCTAGGCAGGCGCCTGGTTTGCTCCGTGCCAAGAAGGGAGCCCAGGACAGCGACAGAGACGCAAGACAGGGCTCCTGACTCTGGCAGCTCAGGGCTGAGGGGCTGGCGGTCAGAGCAGACTGCACTCGTGCTGAGCAGCTACACACTGGTACGAGCCCACGCCCAGGTCTGAAGAACCTGTCGCAGCTAACAGCAGGCATGGCTTGGGTTCTCCAGTTAGAGACCCGCCACCGGCCAGGGCCAAAATCTTCTTGTCCGCATAGACACGTTTCTTACATAAGTCATTCCAGCCACCACTGGCAGTCCCTTGTGGGGCAAGCCTTATTCTAGGAAGGACTCCCCGTGTGTGGGGTCTCAGAAATGTAGCTGTCAGGTTGAATCTCATCCCCTCTAACATTCATATGCTGTTGTCCTGACCTCCAGTACCTCGGAATGTGACCTTGTTTGGAAACAGGGTCATTGCATGTGTGATTATCTCGATGAAGTCACACTGGAGCAGGGCGGCCCCATCCAACGTCACTCATGTCGTTGTGAAGGGAACGCGCGCCCAGACACGGGTTGAGGGGCAATGTGTGAGACGAAGGCAGGGACTAGGGCGCTACTCCTGCAGCCCCTGACCGCCAGGAGCCGGCGGAGAGGCGGACGGCTCCTCCTCACAGCGCCGGAGGGCGCCCACTCCCGGCCGCAGCCAGCGCAGCCCTCCGGCCTGCAGAGCCGGGAGGCAGCACACTTCTGCGCGGCCGCCTGCGGCACTTCGTGAGGGCAGCGCAAGAAAGTGGCGCGGCGGCCTGGCACCGGGCTGACACACCTGCCCTCTTGGGCCTGGCCGTCCCTGACTAACCTCTCCCCGCCCCAACAGGAGAGGAAAAACATGATTGTTCCTTCCCAGCGTGGGAGATGACTTAAGCTGGAGCACACAGAACATTCAGGAGTGGGCTTTTGGCAAACAGAAACAGTGGCTAGGAGGGGTGTGGGGTGAGGGTCACAGGAGACGAGGTGGAGAGGCTCTGCCTCTGTCTCTGGCTGCGGAGTGTCCACGGGGCCCTGCCGTGGGCTGGACCACAGGGCAGGTGCTCAGGGATGCCTGGGATGGAGTCGGCAGAGGTTTGCTGTGAAGGAGGCCAGAGCCGGCTGGAAATGGGCTGCAGAGAGCATGTGTGTACATGTGTGTTCAGGCGTGCATGTGTATGTGTGTAGGAGTGAATGTGCATGTGTTTATATAACGTGTGTGTATATGGGAGGATAGATGTATGTGAATGTAATGTGTGTGCGTGTATGTACGTGTATTGCATTTGTGTGCTGTGTATGTGTGTTAGTGAATATGTGTATGTGCATGTGTTTATGAATGTATATGTGTACATTTGTCTGTACTGTATGTGTGCATGTATGTGTATGTGTGCACTGTTTGCCTGAGACATTAAAGAAAAAGCCAGGGGAGGCAGCAGCAGGGCAGCTGGTCCTTTAACGAAGCTGCAAGCTGTCTTCCCTCCCCTCCGGGGCGTCTGTGAAGCTCCTTTAATTACAGCCAGCAGAGGCTTTCAGAGGCTAGAAGTGGCAGCTTTATAAATGAGCACAGACTTCTAACGGTTGACTAAGCCCTGAGGCCCCGAGGTGGGAGAGAGCTGTGCTGTGCTGGAGGAAGAGGCGACCTGAGTCACAGGGTGGCCCGGCAGGGACAGCAGGCTGTGACCCCCGCCCTGCCATGGGCTGGCTGCTTCTCCGGGCTGGTCGACTCCTCCCTGGGCCTGTGACTTCATCAGCAAAGTGAAAGTGCTGGATTACGATCTCACAAGAGCTTTTCTTGTGCTCATGTTTTATAAAGTGCCTGTGGGGGGTCACAGGGCTGTCTGAGATGAGCACAAAAGGGCATCTGGGCACAGCAGGCAGGGCTGCGCAGCTGCTCCTCACAGGCGACAGCCTCACTGGCCGGAGCACGCACACAGCTGGTGGATGGCAGAGCCGTCCCATGCCCAGGCGGGAGGGCAGACAGGAGGGGCCTGTCTGCAGGTGGTGGTAGAGGTGGGGAAAGTGGTGGCCATTTACACGTGGGACCAGCAGCCCCTTGGCAGTGAGCTTCCCCGAACTTCCTTCTTAACCAGAAGGGAGGAGCCAAAAGGAGAAGGGGCTGGATGATGAGGCTGGAGAAAGCACATCTGAATGTGGTACAGACCCTACATTTGACAGAGGAAACTGCGGCTCGGGGTGCTCACCCGGCCTGGCTCCACTCGTGCAGGGCGCAACGGCGGAGGCAGGCCGGAACTCTGCCCTGGCGCTGGGCGCTGCTGTCTGCAGTCTGACTACGCTCGGGCTCGGCTGAAGGCAGGTGCCAACTGCATGGCTGAACAAAGGGCTGGAAGCTTGGCAGGGCCCGTACTGTGATGGGACAGTGACCACTGTTCCCACTTGCCCAGGACAGTCTATGTTTATGCCTGTTGTCTGGTGTGGTGATCAAAATTCACACTGAGAAGTACCCTAGTCCAGCTGCTGAATTATGTGGTCACCCATCGATGGACAACAGGGTGATGCTAAAGAAGAAAGACTCGACTCTTGAGAATTCTTGACTTTGAGAAGGGAAAGGACCTCTATTCACTGCAGAATCCCCCCCCCAAAATGTTCTGCAGCTTCAGCTGGAGTCATGTGAGGGAGAAATCTTTCTTCGTTCCCCCGCATTAGAGTGTGGTGTGGTGGACGGATGGAAGGGGCCTCGGTGTCTGAGTTACAGAAGGCTCCCTGGGACCTGAGGTCGCAGCTGCCTATGGTGCTCACTGTAAGCACGACCCTACTGCCTGGTTCCCCGGCTCCTGAGTGCGGAACTGCAGCCAGCTCTTCAGACGTGAGGTGTTACTTTCTACTAACAGGTCCGGCTACCTTCTCTTATAAAGAGAGCAAGAGGTCGGGCTGGGGGAAGGATCACAACCTGTTAGCAGCAAAGCGTGAGCTGGGCCCCAGGCGTGCTGGGCCTTGTGTCCTCCCATTCGGATGGGGCAGGGCGCCCACTGGCGGCAGGACCTGGGCAGTGGACGCAGGGGAGCAGCCCTTGCTCCCACCCCACCCCCGTTTCCATCCATGCGGCCAGGTGAGGGCCTGCAGGTCCCCACACAAGGCGCTGCTGCTGCTGCTATGGGGCCCCAGCTGGAGGGGTCAAGGGACTTCCAGGGCTCCCTGAGCGGCCTGCCTGGGAAGCTCTACCAGACGTCACGCTGTCCACCAGGGGAGGTGGGGAGCTTCCAGGAGAGGCTTTGCTGAGAGTCACAGACGGTCACGGGGCTGTGGGGCCCTTTGCCGGCACCCAGGACACAGCAGGGCTGTGCTCGTGAACACTGGGGTCGGGCCCTGGGAGGCTGCCTATCTGGGCTCGTGGGACCCAGACACACTCCCCTCTGTGGCTGGACTGTTCTGCTGACACTGGCTCCGGGGCATCTGGTTTGGGGGTACTTGCTGGTGCTCCCCTTCCCCCGAGGCTGGGCGCCGCATGCCGGCGTGCTGCTGCCCTGCTCCTGCACTCCACTCGGCCAATGGGAGGAGCAGCCAAATGGTTCAATTAAGAAGAAATTAACTTCTTTGAGTTTCAGGTTCCTTAGTAGGAAATGCAGGAAACAGTGCCCCGTGTAGGGGTTCAGCGAGGGACAAATGTATTCAGGGCAAGTATTAAGGGCCAAGAATACACCAGGTGTGTATGAAAAGCTGACTCGGTGGCATCATTGTTGTTATTCACTCTAGCCAGTGTTTCTCTATGTCATCTCATTATCACTGGCTTGAGAACCGAGCGAGGAACCTGGGGGTCATCTTGGCTTCTCCTTTACCATCCACAGATGACCAATAACTAAATCTTGCTAGTTTTACTTCCTAAATATTTCTTAAATCCATCCTTTCTTTTTTGTCTTTTTAAAATCTTAATGACCATGGCCTTGGGTCAGGCCACTGCCCTTTCCCCGCCAGGCTGCTGCAGCAGCCCACCCACACCCCGCCACTCCCCAACCCTGCCTTTCGCCCGCCACCGAGCGTGGGACGCAGAGCTGACCACGGCCCTCCTGCCCCGGTCCCTGCGGACACCCGCTGCCCCAGACTGGGCTTTTCCAGCCACATCTCCCACCAGTCTCTGCCTTTCAATTTGCACTGCAGCCTGCGCTGCACTGAATGGCTTGTATTCTGCCTTCTTCCCACTGAATCACACACGTACACATGTGCACAAACACATGCACACGGGTACAAACACACATACCCCCTACTACTCCTGCTTGCTTTCCTATCTTTGCTCATGCCATACTTCCTGCCTTAAACGCCTGCTTCCCCCTACCTTCCCGCTCTCCCCCACTCTTTGAGAACAGCTTAAGCGGCACCCCTTCCTGCAAGCCCTCTCCAGCCTCCTTGTTGCTGTAGGTGCTTCACAGTAGCCTGTGCATACCAGTGGTCATCCCCATAATGGTTTTGTTTGTTTGTTTGAGATGGGGTCTCGCTCTGTCGCCCTGGCTACAGTGCAGTGGCATCATCATAGCTCACTGCAGCCTCAAACTCCTGACCTCCAGTGATCCTCCTGCCTCAGCCTCAAGAGCACTAGCATTATAGGCATGCGCCACTGTGCCCAGCCTTTATAATGTTGTCTTATAATTGATTAGTCTCCCTCCAACCTGGACAGTGACATACTGGGGCAGCCACCAGGTCCTGCTTGTCTCTGCGTCTGCAGTGCCACCCCGGCCCACGCCCGGGCTCACTGAGGCTGACTCAGTGAGTGAACGAAGTGGCCCAGACGCGGCGTGTGGTGAGGAGTCTGGGGAGAGGCAGCTCTTTTCCAGTGTATGGGAAAGACGGATGTGCTTTCTGGGTGTGTTGACAGACCAAGGCATGATCCTGACATCTTAGTGAAAGAAGACTAAGGGGGTTACACAAGCGACAAGGAGGAGGAGACATTTCCAGAAACCCAAAGCTGGCACAGCTGCCTCTTACTCACCTTCCCTGGGTGAGACAGCAGCCGATGGCGGGACGCTGGCACGCTGGCCAGGCGTGCCTGTAGAACAGAGCCCTTCGTCCTCCCAGGGCCCGCTACTGGGTTTTCTGTCCACCTCAGACTCAGGACATGTGGGAGCCATTGTTCACACGGCAGGGAATAAAACCTACAGGACTCATGACCCTGGAGAAGTGCTATGAGCAGAAAACACAAAAACATCAGAATAATTCTGCACAGACTCGTGCCCGAGCCACAAAGGCGATAAAGAGAAGCTGGAGACACGGACCTTTGAGGCTGGAGGGCCAGGAGCCAGCTCTTCCCGAGGCACGCCCCGCAGGACTGGCGGCCCACAGGCAGCGCCACTTGCAGTGCGGACGGTCTAGCAACAAGAGCCACAGAAATGCCCCCGGTCCTCGTGCGGCCGGAGACAGGCGGTGGGGATCCGAGTCCTGCGCAGTGTCACGTGGAAGGGGCTTTCATCTTGGCTCTTCCAGCTTGGTCTTTGCAGCCTCAAACTGTGCAGGTCCTGGCTGTGCTGGGAGAAGCCACGCCTGGTGTGGCCTGGCGGACAGGTGGCAGGCCGGCGCTGGAGCTCCCACAGAGCTCCGTGTGCAGCTGGGCGGCCGTGCAGCCCCCCTCATGGATGTAGGGACGTCCACGCTTCCCAACAGCTGCCCAGCTTGTTGCTCGGCACCTCGGAGGCTGGGGGCTCCCACCCACTCTCGTGGTGTCTGTCTCCGCATCTGCCAGCTACAGCGGGGTGTCATGCGTGGCTTCTCCCTCGGTATTTAGTGCCTTTGAATGGATCCTCAGCTCTTTAGGGAAATTCTTAGACTCCGACTCCCCACTGTGTGTCAGCCACCCTTTCTCTTGCCTGCTTGGGACACTTGTCACTCCTTCGTGCTGTGCCCTTGGTCCCCTTGTCCCGGGCTCAGGTCTCCTCCTTCCCTCTCCGGCGGAGCACAGCCGCACAGCTCGCGCCACTCGGGGCCACGCCACTGGGGCCACGGCGCCTTTGCGCCAGGCCCAGCCCGAGTGTCAGTCACCAACAGCGCTCTGCCTTCCTTCCTCCTCCTCCTCCTCCATTGTAAGACCACAGTCTACACACGCAGTTTGTATCTGTGTACTTTTCTCAGGGCTCCAAGGCTGTTGGGAGGCATTACTAATGACTCAATCTGGTGGAAATCTATCTAGATACCCAAGGCTGAGTTAAACATACCAAATGTCTATGACCGCCTCCCTCACGCTGTCGCTGTAGGGGAGCAGGGCGGCAGAGATCTGAGATCCGACAATCAAACACTCAGCGAACGTCAGGGCAGCCCACCAACAGGTGCCGCGAGGCGACTTTGCCACAGCCTGCTGCCGCACATGGTAAATGTAGCCTTAAAGATGACTCCAGTTCCAAAGGCTGGGAGGCAAGCTGATTTCTTTGAAAAGAGAGGAGGCCCGCGTCTGCAGAGAGCAGTTAGAAAACAGCAGTCGTCTGTCTACATGGCCTGGAGACATCACCCCTAAAACTGCATTCAACACCCCCGCTGTCCCCAACCCACCTACAAAGCACTATCATTACCGCTCAGTTCTGAGCTACTTGCCTCCTTGCATCTGTGCTGACATATGGCTGAACACAAGCAAAGCCTGGTGTCAGGGTGCACGTTTTTGATGGGACACATCCCATTCTCAGTAGTGCACACTCCAGGGAAACAGGCCTTAACGTGTGAACTGTTGGTTTTCTCTTATACCCAAGAGAACTGAAGAGGACTCATGTTGCTCAGTAGTTGGGGTTCTTTAGGAGGAAAGGCCCTTCTCACTCAAGAGGAAGAAAGCAGAGCCCTGTCCAGACGGGATATGAAAAGAGCAGGCAGCCAACAGTGTTTGCAGGAAGAATGACCTGACCAGATGCAAACGATTTATGCCTGCATGGGAGGTCCTTCGGCCTGAGAATTTTTTACCCACCTTTTGAAAGGGCTGGAAGCAACCAGCTATAGGTGGCTTCATGTCAGGAAGGCCACGCACCGTACTGAGCAGTTCCTGAAGATGCTAACAAAAGCTGCTCTTACTCTGCAATTATCACCATGCCTGGCCTTCTGAAAAGGGAGATTGAACAGTGTGTTTCTTTTTAGAAGAAGGTCTAGAGAACATGAATCCTATGAAATATTAGGTTGGTACAAAAGTAATTGCGGTTTTGGACCGTGAATTTTAAATCATTATGAGTAGGGTCAAACACATCTTTATTAATCAAACTAGGAACCATTACAATCAACACATTTTTGCCAACAAGAAATAGGTTTGTTTATCCCTGTAGTGTAAAAATCCATGCTTTGAGATTCGAGGACTCTTGGAAAGCATTTTCTGCATCCTGCTGGTTGTGAAAGCGTTTTCTCTGCGAGAAGTTGAGATGCTTAAAGAAGTGGTAGTGGGATGGCGAGAGGTCAGGTGAATGTGGCAGATGAGGCAAAACTTTGCAGGCCAATTCATTCAACTCTTGAAGCGTTGGTTGTGTGACGAGTGGTTAGGCGTTATCATGGAGAAGAATTGGGCCCTTTCTGTTAATCACTGCTGGCTACAGGCGTTGCAGTTTTCTTGTGCATCTCATGGATTTGCTGAGGACACTTCTCAGATGTAACGGTTTCACCAGAATTCAGAAAGCTGTAGTGGATCAGATCGGCAGCAGACCACCAAACAGTGACCATGACCTTTTTGTGGTGCAAGTTTGGCTTTGGGAAGTGCTTTGGAGCTTCTCAGTCCAACCACTGAGCTGGTCCCCACCGGTTGTTGTATAAAATCCACTTTTCACTGCACATCACAATCCAATTGAGAAATGGTTCGTTGTTGTGTACAATAAGAGAAGACGATGATTTTTTTTGATTTTCGGTCAGCTCATGAGGCACCCACATATCCAGCTTTTTCACCTTTCCAATTTGCTTCAAACACCCCATGACTGTAGAATGGTTGACATTGAGTTCTTTGGCAACTTCTCATGTAGTTGTAAGAGGATCAGCTTCGATGATTGCTTTCAGTTAGTCGTTGTCAACTTCTGAAGGCTGGCCACCACGTTCCTCATCTTCAAGGCTCTCATCTCCTTCACAAAACTTCTTGAACCCCCACTGCAGCATGTTCCTCAGCAGTTCCTGGGCCAAAGGCAGTGTTGATGTTGCGAGTTGTGTCTGCTGCTCTACGACCTGAACTCCAATAAGAAAATCACTTGAATTTGTGTTTTGTCTAACATCATTTCCATAGTCTAAAATAAATATAAAATAAATGGCAAGTAATAAGTTATTAGCAAAATAATAAAGTGAGAAATGTATATTAAAATAATGTGTAATATAACAACACTTATTTAAGAATGTATTCCAACATCAAATGGCAAATTTCAACAATGCTAACACTGCAATTACTTTTGCACCATCCTTCTCTGGCTTTGTAATTAAAATGGCACTTTACTCATAAATGCAGGGGCTATGCCAATACTGACATAACACTGTCAGTGCATGGCAGTACTGTTGGGTTGTACTGACATCTGTCTTAAAGTGCTTGTGGCACTTCCTCTGCAAGGAAGTGGTGTTACTGTTTCCATTCCATCGACAAGGAGGTGAAGGGGAAGAGGTTGTGGAGAAGGGAGCACAGACACCAAGTGCCCACATCAGACCAAGCACTCGTGCGTGAGGCAGCTGCAGGCCTCTCTGGACAGCTGAGTCCTGGGCGTGCGGCATGGAGGAGCCATTTGACGTATGTTGGTCCTATTTCATGCTCATAACTTGCAGTCCCCACCCCCCGGGCCATCCATGGCCTGTTAGGAAACAGGCCCACGCTTCCCCACCTGAGCTCCACACCACCCCCCACGACACCCCAACTCCCACCCCGGTCTGTGGAAAATTGTCTTCCATGAAACCGGTCTCTGGTGCCCAAAAGGTTGGGGACTGCTGCTCATAAGGACCCTGTGAGGGTCTTTCGTTTTATAAATGAGAAAACAGCATCTCAGAGAGATTCATTTGTCCAGGAATTGAAGGCAGGTCTGTCTGAGTCAAAGTCTATGTGCTCTGTCGTCTGTCTATTACAGCTCTGACCTCTGTAACTTCTACAAGGTTGGAACCCACTGCATTGGATAATGCTGCCTCTATGAACAAATATCTCAAAATTCCACCAGAAATTCAATTAGGTTAAAACTGCTGCCTGGGAGCCGGTGACACCTTAGGAGTACCATTCATGATGGTCTTAGAATTCGGGGTGAGAGTGGGAAGAAGAAAAGTTAATTTATTTATGAAATCTATGAGTGACTTAGATAACCCTTTTGATGGATTTCTTGGACTCTCTAGAGAAAGCCCTTTGTACAAAGAAGCTCTCATTTCCTTTGCTGTACAGAGGAAATAGGCACTCCATCACACTGCCCTTTAAAAGAGTGACATAGTTTTTGGTCTAAATGAATTGGGCCTATCACTTTTAAAGTGATTTATTCCAGTAAAGGATGGAGAATTTATTATTTTTCAAAACAGATCACTGTGGTGTTGACTTAAAAAGGCCTGGCTGAACCTGCAGGGTGGGTGTGGCCACGGCAGGCACCCTGTCACATCAGCACTTGGTGCCTTTCAGTGTTAGGTGCCGCAGTGACATTTTCATTTTATTTACTCAACTCTGAAGTAAAAGAAGAAATATTTCATGAAATTAGCCATTCACTACTGCAAATATGTTAGAAATACTAAAAATGGAATTCATTTCTCCCTAGCTAGAGAAGTAACTCTAAACATATAATTAAGACTAAAGAGATTTTTTAAAAAGCTGGCCAGCAGTCAAGTATATCATTGATTTTGCTCCACTTTTGGTACACACGTTGCTGAAGCAAGCACTGTTAATGATTTTGGGATAATAGATTCATGTGTGTCTCTCTTCTCACTCCATTCTCCTTATAAGAACATTGAGATATTACATATGCAGTTATTAATTTCAAGTATTTTGTGAGAACTTCACGTGGGTTTATCACTGGGCTAGATGTTGTAGGAGACACCAAAGAAACAAAAGAACTCGTCCCTTGCTAAATGTCAGAGTAAAACACAGCAAACTCCTCAGCTAAAGTATAGCACATGACAAGGGGCAGGAAAAGCTAAATCCTTTTCCGCCCACCTTTTCTTAGAAGAGCAAGCGGCCTCCTGCAGGAGAGCAGGAGAGTGAGGCAGGCGTGCTCCAATAAACCTGCCTGATGGTGGAGCTGAGCAAAGTAGTATAAAGCTTAAGGTCCAAGTCTAGGTATCAGAAACTGTAAGGAAACCTATTTTCTTCAAATCTTCATTTTATGAAGTATAAAATGAGAATAAACCTGTCTGCTGTGCAGTTATCTAAAGATCGTTTTATGATCCAAGAATAAAAAGGGCTACAGAAATGCAAAGTTTATTTATTACTAAGACTCAGCAGGGACTAATTCCCATACATAACTTTTTGGGGCCTTAACAGCTTGGCAAGGGCTCTCCTGACTCCTTCCAAGATTAAGCTCCTCATCTCTGTGCACATAAAAATCAATCTGCTACATAGTTTGAAGAATCCCTGTCATTATGCTCCTGAACACCCACTAACCATTCGTGCAGGCCAAGAAAAGTCTTTATAATCTTCTGTGACTCCCCCCAGCATGTTCTACTGAAAAGGATCTAATGTTCATTTGGAAGCACAGGCAGGCACTTGGGTCTAAAAGAAATACCATGATCTGGGACAGGTGAAGTGTTGCTAGAAATCTGGGCCATTTGTGGATTCCTAGAACAACCATTCTCTAGAAACTAGCTATAAATACCTTTAAAAATAATTTCCTTTCAAAGGACTGGGCAAAACATGCCAACTGGATTTTTACAAATGAAAGGTTTACTTTGGCAAAACACTATCATCACATCCAAAGGCTCATTAACATCTTTGTAGTTAACTCGTGGGATGACACTGCCACCAGGTGGTGGGCACACAACAGAGCACACAGAGTTCCACAACGGAAATTACACGCTGTGTTCACAGACCAACCAAAGCTGTTAATAAATACATAAACTAAGCTCCAAGAATAGCCCTTCCTACAGAGGGGCTGATTCTCCTAAAAATGGTCCCATATGTGTAATAAAAAAATAAATTAAGCTTGTGTGACCTCAGCAAAGGACATTCCTACCCATTCAATTCTTAGTACCAGGTGTACTGAAGGATGTGATTTAAAAAAACAAAACAAAACAAAAACAAACACAAAAACACTTGACTATACAAAAAAAGTCTGAAACATTTTACTTCATATTGCGTATGCTTTTTTAAAAAGGCGGAAACATTTAGGGTAACAGCAGTTGAAAATGAAAGAACCTTGTGCTGGCATTCTAAAAGGACCTTGAAAATCAGTTGTAAAAGGATTTCTTTCACATAGTCTTTTTCATGGCTGCTTGTGTCATGCTGAAGAGATAGGCTTCGTAGATTATATTTAAGAAGTTGTCATCATTCTGGAAAACAAAATCAAAAGACCCAAAGAAATGTAATTTGGTTGGCAGAAACACAAGTCTCCTCTGTCTTGGAGCTAAACTGGCATTTGGATACTATGATGCTCGTCTCTACTGTTTGATCTACCAGCTGGTAGCTTTTAGCTGCATGTGTGGATGGTAAGTGGGGTTGGAAGCAAGGCCCGGCGGAGCTGCTGGTTTTCAATGGTCAGTATGTGGAGCAGCAAGTGCTCGTTACATGCAGACGGGTGGACAGCCTTGCCACGCAGTAGCACGGAACAAGGTTTACTTGAGAAAGGCCTGGGTCTGCCGCGTGAAAGACAAAGGTCTCTAGCTGATGGGTGCACTGGGAGGACAGGATCCAGGCCAGTACCTTCAGTTTGCTTGAGAGATTGCTGTGATTCTCACAGGCCCTCCACATCGCCCACAATGTGTCTACTTTTGTTTTTGGCATTAATTATGGTTTCACTCACAATAGGCTTCATCGTTATCTCATAAAAGCCATAACTCTTCCTGTGAGTTATGGAAAATTTCTGGCCTTGGCAAGTGGACAAGAGTTAGGTTGGTAGTCTCTGGGCCCTTTTGCCTGGCTGAGGGGTGAGAGGGAATCATGGTCTAATCAGTGGTTTTCTCTTTTTGGAGACAGAGTCTCTCACTCTGTCGCCCAGGCTAGAGTGCAGTGGTGTCATCACTGCAGCCTCAAATTCCTGGGCTCAAGCGATCCTCCTGCCTCAGCCTCCCAGAGTGCTAGGAATACTATCGTGAGTCACCAAGCCCAGCCTGGTTTTCTTGATTTTTAATTCTAGATACTTCTCCCTCCCACTCAAATTCTGTAAAGTGTCAGTAATTCACCCACATTTCACATTCCCCTTCACTGCCTCTTGGCACCCCACACAGAGTAAGCATTACTCTCAGGCAATGAAGAGAGTGATGCTATCTCTGTTTTCCCTGCAAAGTAGCCACAAAGTTCCTATGCAAGAGATTGTGTCTTAACAACAGGCGAAGACTAAAAACAGGCTGCTGAGTGACTCCTAGCAGCACACCAGGAGGATGATGTCTAGGGCGCAGGAAGAGTAAAGTGCACGCAAAACTGTGCTTATTTACAAGCCGTGTGAGGTCTCAGGCCAGACGCTCAGCCGCGGTTTCCTTGTCTCATAGAAAAGGAAAAATAATAGGGCTGTATAGAAGGGCCGAATGAATTGATATATATATATATCTATATATATATAGATATATATATAGATATATATAGATATATATAGATATGGCACTTAAAACAGGGCCCAGCACACTATTGTTGTCTCATTAGTTCATAGACAGGTGAGACAAGGGGCTGACAAGGAATCCCATTTCCGGAGTCCTAATAATGAGCAGGATTCAAAAGTTTTTGTTAAAATATGCCCTTGGCAGCCACAGCCAACACTCGCTCCCGTGCCTGTTTCCTACTTGTTCCGTAGTCTGCTGGCATTCACTCAACAGACGCTGTTGCCCACGACTGCTCTGGCCTCTGCTGCCCACTGGCAAGTTCTCTGTTCGGGGCCCCTGCAGCACCCAGAGTCCTCTCGGTGGTGGCTTAATCATCAGCGGGTGCTTCCTTCTTTTCTGATAGGTGACAGGGTGGAGGCTTTAGTGAGTCCTCCAAATTACAAAATCCTTGAAGAGCTGGGACACCCAAAGCTGCAATCAGCGTTCTTGATACCACCTTGCTAACTGAGCACAGGAGCCGTCAGGCTGTAGGTGAGCCAATGTACATCTCCCTCGTATTCTCAGGGGGTACTAAACAGGCAGCAGCTAACTGAGTCTTTATTTCACAGCCGCGACCAGCACATCAGCAGGCTTGGGAAGGGAGGAAGGGAGACGACGTGCCCTCTCACCTGAACGAGGTGCAGCAGTGCTTCCTGGAGCTGGAGCTTGGTGAGTGGGCCGCTGCTGACCGCAGAGGGCTCCGGGCTCTGCACAGGCAGGAGGAGACTGGTGATGGCCACAGGTGGCTCTTGGCCCCCTGCAGGCAGGGGCCTGCCATCCCTTTCCTTGGCTGGTGCGGAGGAGGACTGTGTGAACACCATGGGGGTCATGAGCAGAGAAGGAGCCGGTGTCGCAGGGACGTGCTGAGGCGAGCTGACCTGCTCAGAGCAACACACACACACAGAAGGCAGAATGAAGGAGCAGCTTGCTGGCACCAGACAGCGAGACACAGAGCCCCTCCTAGCAGTGGACATAGAGGAATTTCAATCTTAATTGTCCTCAGCTCTGCTAGGGAGGAAGAACTTAAAGATCACTGATTCCTGCTGAATTCTCCAAGTATTTTCCCTTCGTCATTACCAGGCAGCTCTGATAGAGTCTGCTGTGGTGGCCATTGCTCCCACTGCATAAAAAACTTGGCCTCCTGAGTAATATTTTATTTTTCAGGCCTATCATCATTATTTAGCAGCATGTACTAGGGATGGCTGGCCTTTTCTGCAGGCCTAGCTGTCTACCCCCTGGCCTAAAGGTCTAACAGCCGTGGAGCTGCTGCCTTTGCTTGCTGAGGGCATGCCCTTCCCGTCCTGTCCCCACCCCTCATTCTCACTGGAAGGGAGAGTGCCTTGGGGGTCTGGCCCTGGGTCCTTTTCTAATGGGGTCTGCTAGTTTGTCCTTGCCGCGCTGGTGGCCTTGGCACCGGCTGCTGCTCGGCGCTGCCAGGACTGCCTGTCGGGCAAGTCTGCCTCGCTCACCTGCTAAGACCCAAACTGAGTTTTCTAACAGCCTTTTCAGTTATGCAAGTGACATTCTGATCCCCACCTTACTGACTCCTACAGCTATCATTTGTTTTTAGCTCAGGTAAGAAAAAGAATGTTTTCTTTTTCTTTCTTTCTCCTAATATCCCAGAAGAACTCCTGAAAGGGAGATAAAAGTCCAGCCATCTAGAAGTTGCTATAATTTTATAATCACTCCCTTAGCATCTTTTTGAGCAAAAACCAGCCTAGCAGAAAAATGGGTTGTTTGTTCGTTTTAACTTGTCCCTGCCTGACATTTTGAGGAGGGGTGTTGAAACTCCTGCCCCCAGAGGAGGATCCGCTCATTAAGAGCACAGCGTGGGCTGACAAAATGCACACTCCCCTTACTTGACTCTTGACATTTGTGAGTACTGAAAAGAAAAAAGAACTATACCTGCAGAAATAAGTCAGACTATTAACCCTAATTATCGAATTCTAATCAGCAAAGAGAAAAAAAGCAGAAATTTTAAAAAGAGGCTCAATACTACATTGAAGTGAAGATGAGGGTTAGTTGTCAATATTGTTTCTATAGACAGGAACTCAGATTTGGGATTTTAATAAATAATACATGATAACATTTTGACTAAGGGTCTCACATATACAAAGGCTTACAAGACATGCTTAAGATCCCTGTTTTCAAAAAAGTGAAAGATTTTTAAGGAACTATTAAAAGCTACATAACAAAAGGCCAATGATATATGTGATAAGTAGGGAAAACTTTCCAATTTTTAAACCCAATGCATTTGCAATCCATTTGTATCAACCCAAAGGGAAAACAATTCAGAGTCTAGTCTCCAGATGTTACCCACAGGCAGACAATCAATAGCTTGTGTTTTTCTCACTGCTGCAAGTTATTGATGGATACAGAGAACCATCTTCTCTAAAGGAGAGAAAATTTCTAAATATTATAATATTTTCCCCTCTCTGGCAGTTTGTAGGGGTGCACGGAGGTGGGTGGCATATTTATCTCTCTCTGATTTTCATTAAGCTACACTGATGATAGAGAAAAAAAACAGGCTGTACCTTTAAGGAGTTAATATGTTTTTTGTTTAATTCCAAAATCTACACGATTGTGGGCTCTCCAGAGGCAGGGAGGCTGTTTCCTTCATCATTATGTACCCACACGTACTATCATGCCTGACATGTAGTAAATGCTCAAAAATATTTACTAAACAAATGAATAGACAACAATTTACTGTGTGCTAAAAAAACAAGAGGTCAGATGTTTGGTATCCCAGAATGATTTCAAAGCAGACCAAGTTTCCACAGTCAAAGGCTAGGGTATTCTCCCATGTCTGTGCTGGTCTTTAGACATTATGAAGATTTAACTATACAAATAAATTATCTCTAAAGGGGCAGGGGGAGTTCCCAGGCTGCTAAGCTAAATGAAGATTCTCCCTCCAGGCAGAAAGTCGAGGCAATCAAGACGCACAGGTGTGGCCTTTGGCACCCTGTTCTCAACAGCAATGTCTGTGATGGTCCCTGGAGCACAGAAGTAGATTCTAATTTCACTGCATTATAGTTATACTTTTTCTTTCTTTTCTTTCTTTCTCCCCCACTCCCTACCCCCAGTAGAAACTGACCTGAAAAAGAGGAGTCTGCTTTTCTGTGCTGGATGTCTTGTTGATCCAGGATTCCAAGGACCGCCCTGTTCTAGAGCTCTGAGTGACCACAGGAAACTTGGCCGCCAGGGATGGGCGGCTGGGCGCATGCAGCTGCTGCTCCTGCTGCACAAGCTGAAGCCCCCTCAGTAACTCCTGAGGGGAGATCACTCCAGAGTTGTCAGTCTGATTGCCAGAGAGGAGCAGTGCTTGTCTTGGGAGTGTGCACTGTTCCTTTCCATGAGCCTGATGTCCTAGTGTCTGAGGTGGAAGGGAGCCATTGAAATAGACCAGAGGCGACCGAGCCAGACTCTTTCCTGAAGCCACAGGGGTGGCAGAAGTGGGAGCTCTACTGCAGCTTGCTACCCCTGGGGCACTCTGAAGTTTCTCTAACAGGTTCTGAGTTCTGGAAGTGCTTTGCACACCATGAGAAACCTCAGTGTTGTGGGGGGACCCTGGCTGGACACATCCAATAAACACTTCCCCTGAAGAATGGGTACTGCCATTTTCACAGGGCTGGTTTTCAGGCAGCTCTGACAAGGGGTGGAGGTCTGCACTCCTGACCATGAGCTTCCGAATGGCCGGACAGAGCTGCTTCTCAATGGGGGGTGAGCATCTCCTGGGTTCCTCATAGGACAGGGAGCGTACAACCCCCTGCCTGACTGGAAACTTCTCTTGCTGCTGCTGCTGCTGGTGGAAGGACTGTGGAGGCTCCATGGCTCCCTGACATGCAGCTTTGCCCTGTTTTCCAAACAGAGCTGTCAAGGATAAGTGTTGGGGTTCAGGGTCTACGACCTGGAAAAAATAAAAATATCTGAGAATGGGTCCACGTGCAATTTTTTTATATGGGTGGGCTATGAAACATAACTTACTTAATTAATGATTTTTGTCTATTTACAAAGGATGGATTAGAGAGGATAAAAAACTTAATTCTAAAAATCTTTAAAAATGTGAGACTTCCTTTTTAATGCCAAAATTTTTCATAGCATTCTCCCCCATCATCCCCAAGATAGTTGTTATATTTTCATATCTGTTGACTGATAAAATATGATCCTTGAAGGATCTGGACTTTCACAGTTGGGGACCACTGTGGTATGGAATTACACACACTAGAAGGTAACCAATCTCTTCAGCAGGGATCTGTCTAACCCTGCAGACCACAGGGAGACACTAAGAATACACAGGAATTTGAGGATTTCAGAACTCCTGGGAGTTTTCACAGAACTATAGAGGCCTAGGGCTGGAAAGAAACATGAGGCATTTAATCTCATTTGGCCCTATCAACTATACACTGGTAGCGTTCAAAACCATCAGATACAGAGAGTCTACCTTGGCCCAGCCAGATGCAAAGCTACTTCCTTCCTGCTCCATAAGATCTCTACCTCTTTCTGTTGCTTTCTGCTCTATTGCACTAAGAAAACATAATCTTCATTCTAAACTCAACATATTCTGGCCTCTCTATTAGAATATAATAAAAAATTTCCATGGAAAGTGAACAATGAATAAAGAGCTAAAAAAAATTAGAAAAGACTTCTTTTTTAATAATTCAGTGTAAGACTTTCATTAGCTAGTATTTTGGCTCCATGTTCATTTTCACAATTGATTTAAACTAATTCCTTCTGTAAAAAAAAGCCTCTTTAATTAAGAATAACCATGATAAAATGATACAGCCATATTATGTTTACAATCAACAATGGGGACCTGCAGATTAGCAATTTTTGTTATTGCTATACTACCCTGAAAAATATATATACTGATATAAAAGCTGCTGTAATGTTTATATTTTAGATTGAAAATACAGCGAGAAGTCATCAGGTCTACAGAGGAATCTAATACTACTCCTTTAGACTCTGAGCTCTCTGAGAACAGGTACCCCATTCTGTAGACACAGCACCCTACACTGCACCTGGTGTTAAGGAAGCGCTCAGAAATGGTGAACTCAATTTTGTTGCCTTGGTGGTTGTTCTGTCAGTGGCCTTGGGGAAGCACCTACCCCAGAAGAATATGGACCAATAGGTAATGTTCCTGTCACCTCTGACAATGTTATTAGTTGCCTATTGCTTTTTTAAAAAATACATTAGCTTTTAAGGAGTTCAAGTCCACAAGGGAGTAGCACAGAATGTGGTAAATGCTAAAAGTAAAATTTTTAACCCTTTTCTAAGAAGAGTAAGTTATTAATCATTAAAAAATCTCTAATTTGAAATCTCTTTTTCCTGGATTTGCCATAAAGCATTCTTCAGCAGCACCAGGCCCTCTCATGACTGCGCTCTGGGTCAAAGCTCGTTAGGAACCCCACAGAGACACTGAGTATGAAAAGCAGCGGATTTTGTACCTGGCTGGGCTGAGGTGTGCGCTGCTGCTGGTTTTCACTGGGCTTCACTGGAATTGGTTTGATGAGATTGGGGTTGTCATAGATGGCAGATGAACTGGTTATCTTTTTTGGCTCAGAACAGGTTTTATACTGAAATGGAAAAAAAACTCACTTCATTTTTGGTATGAAATAAGCTTTAGTCTTTTTAAAAGAATATATCTTCTTGCTTCTTATCTAATTGGTAGATGGCCATTTTATGATACATTTTTATGTACAAAGGAAAATCCCTTCAATTTCTCTGAATGAGCTATATTTGAGTATAAATCAAGTTCAAATTTAATTTTTTGTAACTACACAATTCAGTGCTCTAAAATATTACCAACAGCATCAGCCTGTAGGACAGAGAGGCTCTTAGATACTTAGATAATTGAAAGGCTATATATATGCTTAAAAAGTAATAGTTTACAAATATGCAGTCTAATGCTTTTCAATGATAAACAATTATAAAAACTATTCCTTAAATTACGTGGCAGGATTATAGTAGGGTTTTTCCCTTCATTAGCAGTTGACTTGTAATAAAATTGGAGAGATGTTGAGTACATTTCATCAAAGCAACTACACCTTTTTGGTCTACAAATCAAAAAGTAGAGCTGACTCAAACCACTGATTTTAAAATTGTTAACATCATCTTTATTTAACAAATGACTTCTTGCATAAACAGAATAATTCAAATCTGAGTGTTCTGAACCACTTACTACCAATTAGAATTTTGTAGGGAAAGAGACAAGCCTCATCATTTCAAACATTGACTCATTATCATACATTAATCTAACCAACCATGCAATTGCTAACACAGTAGGATTCATAACAAAAAGAGCATAGCAATGAGGTTGGTGTCTATTTTGCAAAAGCACCAAATAAAACAATATAAAAATGCCATCTTCTGCACCATAGACTTTCTAGCATTATTAGTTTCAACTGTACAGTCAAGGCCTGTGGCCAGAAAATATTTCATACTGTACCTGACATGGAATGTGCTTTAAACACAATCTTGTCCCTCAGGAATCCATGGTTCCCAATGCATTCTACAGTTATTGGGGTGTATTTTCTAATTCAAAGATCTAGGGGTATGCAGCCTATCACTACTGTGTTCACTTAGGTTTGTAAGGTTACCCATACAAAAGAAAGATTATTTCCTTCCAAGCATTGCCAATAATTTAGATATTTGGCACAAGCATTAAGTGGGATGTGAAATCACTTTATAAGTCATAAAGTATTATTTCTAATTCTTAGGTGAACAATGGTACTTAATTATATGGCTACATGTAGCCACTGGCCTGGCTTTCCAAGAAATGGAGAAGCAAGACAAGAACAGAGCCTAAGATATGGTCCCTTACAAAATTGTAGCATGAAAAGCCTTTAACTTCCCCTTGCTATTTAAAAGAAAGTGGATGCTTAACTTTCACTGAATCACCTCTTCTATACTTCTTTGTTTTCTATATTCAAGAACACTGAATTTCAAGCAAAGAAAAATGGATTTTTCCCACCTTCCCTCTGCACATATTCATGTAGGCCAAGAGGGTGCTTTGTCTCTTGATATGTATGCATAACCCTGACAGCTTCTGCTAATGCAAATATTCTCTAGAAGCTGTTTTCTATGTCACTACAGCTGTCTACCTACCCATGTACAAAGCCATGCTTTTATGTAAGAATTGTTCCCTCTTATCAAATTGCTCAGAATTAATCATCCATCTCAATAGTTTGTAGCTTGTTTTCCAGTTGTTTAATTTTCTATGCTGCTCCACACCAACATATCTTTAAAATACTTGGGAAAAAAAGAGTTTTCCAAAAAAATGAATCATGGATTCTTCATAGAACCTGAAGCAGTTTTTTAAAACTTCAAAAACTATGTCACATAATCCCATTTTATCACACACAAACACAAATATATGTATCTATGCCTAAAGGATAGTCTGAAAGAAAACACAGTAAAAGTACAAAAAGTAGATATGTTTTTTATACTTTAAAAATTTTTTTCACTCAATAGCAAAAGGTGCTTAATTTCCATAACTTTGTAAATGAGTTATAACTACATTCAGGAAAGAACTGTTAACTCTTGTCTTAAACCACAAAACACAAAACACAAAACAGTCTACTTCTGAATACTCCAAGTTTAACTGTAGCCTGTAGTTCATTTATGGCCCTGGTTCCTTTTCTCACTGAGCTTTGGTTATTTTATTGTTCACTTGTACCTCAATTAGAAACTGAATAGGAAGAAGGTAACAGAAGAATGAAGTGTAAATTAACATCATTGCTGTTTTAAGGCTGATTCATAGAAAGTTATTTCTCAGGGGAGAATTCATAAAATATTGGCCAAAATAAGATTTTCAAATTATTTTATTAACTTCCTACAAAAAGTTGTATCTGGTGTCACTAGACTTCACTTACCAATATCATATACTGATAGCTCAAAATTTTTCTTAGTTTTACTACTTCTTGGGATTTTCATAAATTTAAGAATTCTATAGAGACTTAAACATAAGACTTGAAATTATAAAACTACTAGAAGAAAACATAGGGGAAAAGCTCCATGACATTGGTCCAGGCAAAGCTTTTTTGGATATGACCCCAAAGACAGGGGGTCATATCAACAAATGCAAATGGGATTATATCAAACTAAAAAGCTTCTGCACAGCAAAGGAAACAGCAGAGTGAAGAGACAACCTGTGGAATGGAAGAAAATAACTGCACATCATACATCTGATAAGGGGTTAATATCCTAAATATATAAGGAATTCAAGTCAATCATAAGATAACAACCTGATTTAAAAATGGGCAAAGGACCTGAATAGACATTTTTCAAAAGAAGACACAACAATGGCCAACAGGTATTTGAAAAAATACTCAACATCACTAATTATCAGGGAAATGCAAATTAAAACCACAATGAGATATCACCTCAAACTTCACGGTAGGATGTCTACTATCAAAAGGTGACACATTAAATGTTGGTGAGTATGTAGAAAAAAGGGAACCCTTGTACATTGTTGGTAGGAATGTAAATTGCCATATCCATTATAGAAAACAGTTTTTTGAGGTTCCTCAAAAATTTTTTGAGGTTCCTCAAAAAATTAAAAATAGAACTACCATATGATACAGCAATCACACTTCTGGGTATTTATCCAAAGGAAATAAAATCAGTATTTTGAAGAGATATCAACATCCCTATGTTCATTGCGGCATTATTTACAATAGCCAAGATATGAAATCAACCTAAGTGTCCGTCAACAGATGAATGGATAAGGAAATTTGTGGCACATATACACAACGAAACGCTATGCAGCGTTAAAGAAGGAAATCCTGGCATTTACAACAATATAGGTGGACCTAGAGGACATTATGTTAACAAAATAACCAGGCACAGAAAGTCAAATACTGCATGATCTCACTTATATGTGGAATCCAAAAAAGTCAAACTCACAGGAGCAGAGAGTAGATTGGTGGCTGCCAGGAGCTGAGGGAGGGGAGAAGATTGGGGAGATGCTGACCAAAGGATACAAAATTCCAGTTCGACAGGAGTCATAAGTTCAAGAGGTCTACTGTACATCACGATGACTATAGATAATAACAACATATTGTATACTTAAAAGTTGCTAACAGAGTAATCTGGCTGTTAATGGCAGAGGAATCATTTCTTTCATTATTTACCTCATGGTGGGAGCAACTGACATGCATATAACAACATGCATTTGATTTTTACAGAAAAGCACAGTCTATACACTAATTAGACATTTGCATTTCATGTCAACAGTACAACAAATCTGTCGGGGCATAAAGATGAATAGAACATCATTTTAACTGAGCTTACAGTGTAGTGAGAGATGTTTACTTAAATGTCATAAATGAACAAAATAAGTTCTAAATAGTCATAGACTGGGGAGTTCATTGGGAAGAATTAATTTTACGTGGGAAAACTCCATGTAAAAAAGTGACATTTCTACTGGGGCTTGAAGGATACATATAATAGATTCTGAAGAATAAACAAAATGAGGGGCAAACTATTTCAAGTTGTAGGTGTAGTATAAAGTAATGACCTAAATTAAATCTTCAAAACCATGTATGTTTCTGAGTATGTGTGTGTGTGTGTGTGTGTGTGTGTGTGTGTGTTCATGTGTTTTCTTATGTGACAGTCAGTCAGGAGGGGCCACAGAGGAGACACAGGGGAGTCTGAGGAAAACAAAGTCTATTATACTCACAGATACTGGAAACAAGAGGCACGTACACCACGCAGGGCCACACGCAGAAGCGACCAGGTGGTCAGGAGCAATGAAAAGCCTAGACTATACCCTTTATTGGGATTTCCTTGGAAAGGCAAGACAGGGCATGGTAAGCTGAAGACTGGCTAGTCTTGAATAACTCCAGCAGGTTCTAAGGTACAGGGGTGGTCCCTAGAGCCCTGGTGCCTAGCCTGGCTGGGAGGGATGCCTGAGGCAGAGGAATAGTATGGGCCGGAGGAGGACAGCCCTTCATGGTCAGTTTGAGCATGAAAGGCCTACTCCAGGCCAAGCCCTTTGTGGTCACTAACAACTGGATGTCCAGAGAGAGGTGGTCTCCCCAGCCAGAAAGGTCGTTAAGATGTCAAAACATTATAACATACAGAAGATAAAAAATATAAACAACACAGTGTGTGTGCACGCATGTGTGTGTTGAGAGGAGAGAGGGAAAGAAAATAATTTTTGTTTAACATTTATATTTATTATTTACTTATCCCTGTTATGTTGTCTTCATAGAACTTAAGTTTCTAGAAGGCAGAATTGGCACCTTTTTTTTTTTGTGGTTCAATATTTAATTTTAGGTTTTGCAGGTAGAGGATGAAGTTTACCTTATTCTTCCTATTTTTATTTGTACCTTCCTGTTTTTTTTTTATCAATAGTTTTTTTTTTCGGCATATTATGGGGGTACAGATTTTAAGGTTTCAATAAATGCCCATTCCCCCCCTCCCCCCACAAGTCTGAGTTTCCAGCTTGACCATCCCCCAGATAGTGCACATCTTACTCATTATGTATGTATATACCCGCCCCCTCCCCCTCCCACTTGCCCAATACCCATTACTGTAGCACCTATGTGTCCACTCAGGTGCTGCTCAGTTAATACTAGTTTGCTGGTGAGTATATGTGGTGTTTGTTTTTCCATTCTTGGGATACTTCACTTAGTAGTATGGGTTCCAGCTCTAACCAGGAAAATATAAGATGTGCTATATCACTGTTGTGTCTTAGAGCTGAATA
>VSMD01118862.1:0-41392 GCA_008750895.1 Mirza zaza
CAGAACCTTGGCCGGGCGCGGTGGCTCACGCCTGTAATCCTAGCTCTCTGGGAGGCCGAGGTGGGCGGATCGTTTGAACTCAGGAGTTCGAGACCAGCCTGAACAAGAGCGAGACCCCATCTCTACTATAAATAGAAAGAAAGTAATTGGCCAACTAATATACATAGAAAAAATTAGCCGGGCATGGTGGTGCATGCCTGTAGTCCCAGCTACTTGGGAGGCTGAGGCAGTAGGATCGCTTGAGCCCAGGAGTTTGAGGTTGCTGTGAGCTAGGCTGACGCCATGGCACGCACTCTAGCCTGGGCAATAAAGTGAGACTCTGTCTAAAAAAAAAAAAAAAAAAAAAAAAAAAAATCCAGAACCTTTTCTAATTTAGTCTTTTACTTAGAGCTATTTTCAATACAACATTTTACAGAATTCATGATTCTCAATTACAGCATAATACTGGATTTTTATATTGATACCATCATTATACAATAACATTGTAATTATAAATGATATATAATGACAGGTTTACAATTTTAAATTAATTTGTTTGGCTTCAGTTTTCTTCAAATTTAAAATAAAATAAAAAATACTATTATCATCTACCATCAAATATCATCTAAGAAAGTATGAGTTTGCTTAAATAGTATGTCTATATTTATATTGGTGATGTGGCTGAGGACAGAGTTAAAACAAGATCAGAGACAAAGTTAGGGATGGGGTGGAGGAGATTTGGCTTCTTCTGACTCAAAGGGAGACAAGGGCAATATATATAACTTTAACATTTGTACCCCCATAATATGCTGAAATAAAAAAAAAAAACTTCAAAGGGCACTCATTTTTATTCAGTTAATAATGTGAAAAAGACTGCATAGTCTCAATTCTTTAGGGATGAACTAAATGGCTGGTAACATCACTTACTAAAGTGTCTCGAACTTGATGGAGCATATGTTGAGGAATAAAGCTTATATTTCTTATTTTCTTCTCCTATCATTTTTCCATGAACTTTTAAAAGTCCTCTTGTATTATTCATCTGGTAGATAAAATGGTAGCAGAATGGGATAGGATACCTAACAAAAGTAAATCAATGATTTGGTTAATTTCCTCATTGAATAACTCATAGTAATATCATAATAATACTTTTAGAAAAATAAATTCTGCTCAGATTGTGTTATGAATACTGAATGGCAGCTTTATATTGGTTCATTGCAGTTAAAACAGAGTTATAGTAATATAGAAGAAGAAGGAAGAAGAAATTTTAAAGGCTATATTGATTCAAGTAAGAGGAAGTTTTCTTTGTAGTGTGTGTGTGTGTGTGTGTGTGTGTATGTGTGTGTAACTAATATTGGGAAGGAAGTCCTAGATTTTGTTAAATCATAACATCTTAGTTTCAGTTGTAATGAAACTCTTTGAAGTATTAATATCTATATTTGTTCCTCTTTTCACCTACCTTTCAATCTTTACCCTACAAACTTCTAACGTTCTCACACCTGGTCGTGAGGGAACATACCTAGTTTCTGATATATGTTCTACAGTATAAGTCAATACCATAATAACAGAAAATTCCTAATCAATACAGAGTAGTACACACATAGTTTCTGTTAATGCAAATAATAGGTTGCTGTGATAGGTAATGCAGGTATATCCTCAAAGAAAACTGTTTCAATAATCAATAATGATTCCATCTTTTAGTAATCGTAACTACCTTTTATATGGCTATTAAAGAACAAATAGACTGTGCAGATCATTAATAAATAATTATTCAAAATCAACAAAAGTTATGTATGCAATAGAAGTATCTCAGTCTTAAAGACATCTTGCTATAGAGACTCTTTGAAATGTATTGTTTGTGTGTATTTGTATATGAATCTTGTGTGTCCTGAATTCAGTTACTAAGTTAAAATATTATAAAAATTTTAAATGCTATTAGCTTTTGAACATTTACTCTGACAATAGAATTGGTCTTCAAGTCTATGTTAAAAACTTATGGGAAACATATATGATGGGAGTCATTCCTTTTATTTTTCGACATTCAGAATTACTTAAATGTGTAATATTATGCCAGTATGTTTAAGGAAATATCAAAATTGCATTCTACTTTCCATTTAATGGGCTTCATAGTTATCAGAAGAAACATGAATGGAGTATTTATTCCTGATTAGACATTTCAAAATGATCTTATATCTAAAAGATTACAGATATCATAAAGTTATCATAAAGACCATATCTATATCAATCAGTTTGGTCAATGTCCACTTATCTATTTATCAAAAATAATAGAAAATGGTATTTAATGTTTTAAAATTTTATCCATTCTGTTCTCTAAAATTGTTGCGAATGAAAATTAAACATTTAATATAGTTTGTATTAATAATGTTAAAAGGTAATATATGTGCACTTAAGTGTTGATCAGTTAATACCAATTTGATGGTGAGTACATGTGGTGCTTGTTTTTCCATTTTTGTGATACTTCACTTAGTAGAATGGGCTCTAGCTTCAGGCAGAGGGGAGGGATGGGGAGAGGATAGGTATATGCATCCCTGATGGGTGCAGTGCGCATGGTCTGAGAGATGGACATGCTTGAAGCTCTGCCTCAGGTGGGGCAAAGGCAATATATGTAACCTAAACATTTTTACCTTTGTAATATGCTGAAATAAAAAGGTAATACAGGCTCATTTATATTTATAAAATGATAACAATTTAAAATATTAATATAACAAATTATTAATCACAAATTAGAGGTATCTTTATAGTTATAAACTCAGTATCTCATTTCATGGAAAGGAAAGAGGACAAGGACTGTGTCTACCTTGTATTTATAGACCTTAACACAGTGTGTAATCCATAGTCAATATTCAAAATGGTTTTGAATGAACGGATGAGTATGTATATACATAAGTTAATATTAATGTAGTAAAATCTTCTAAAACAACCTTAGCTCCCCTCCATATTTTATTCTTCAATATAGATATGTGTAGAAAATATATTTTAGGAGTGTGTGTATATATATGTGTATATATAGTAGACATAAATAATGAATATATAATAAAGGCAATTGATCTTTTGCCAAATGCTAAAATCCTATGTCTTGATACTATATAGTATTTTAATGTTAGAACAAGAGGTAACTGATTATCAGCAAACTTAAATAACTTATACATTATTACACAGTTAGCAGGGCCAGAGTTAAACCACCAAATTGATATGTGCTGACTTCACAGCCCAAGGTCCTTCCATTACACCATTCTAAGGTGGGAAGAGTTAAAGGATGTGTGAATAGTATGCACAGAGGCAATGTGATGGAATAAAAAGCCTAAAAGTTGTATTTAAACTAAAATTACAAAATCAGTTAATGAATATCAAATAAAACTCAGCTTTTTCAATAGCTCAGTTAGTTTCCTGTATTTTAATTTGATCTATTTTGAAATTCTAGCTTGAATAGGTCTCAATTTATATGGCATATTTTCTCATAAAAATACATTGCTTTGCTATGACTATGTATGAGTATATGAAAATGTTTTGAGTGTGTGGAGAGAATAAAATGAGGAAAAACAAGGCCAGGAAGGAACATACAGAAGAATTAGAGAGGACAATTAAAAATATCTTTATATTGGTATTTATCCCTCCTGTTCTAGTCTTTGTAGCCTTAAAATTTTCTTAAGAAATAGAGAAATAGTTCAGAGAATAACAAACTCAAATGCATTGCAAAATAGATGTACCATTCAATGTCTTTTAAATTCTTATATATTGTGACATTTCCTTAACCAAAAGTACTAATTATGCTGAGGATATGGGTAAGTTTACAAAAAAAATTGAAGATTTATATTAAAAAATTCAATATTTCTATGTAATGAAGCCATTTATAAAAATAGAGACTTAGACATCATGATGAGGCCAGCTACATTTAAAAATTGAATGTAGTATCTACCCTTGAAGCCTCTGAATGCCCCTAACAATTTTGGAACGTGTTCACTGTGCATCACTTTTATCCCAGCAGGAAATGGTAATATACAGCATACAACTACCTAATGGATCTGAAGTGAATATCAGTTGCCTGAAATTCAGGTTAAAGTTACTTCCACCATACAGAGAAATCACCAAAGAAGTGAGATAGAATTATACATTATAAATCTTAATGCCCTTTAAACTTCTGGTTAAAAAATATCAAATGTGGCCAAGCGCGGTGGCTCATACCTGTAATCCTAGCACTCTGAGAGGCTGAGGCAGGTGGATTGCTCAAGGTCAGGAGTTTGAAACCAGCCTGAGCAAGAGCGAGACCCTGTCTCTACTATAAATAGAAAGAAATTAATTGGCCAACTAATATATAGAGAGAAAAAATTAGCCGGGCATGGTGGCACATTCCTGTAGTCCCAGTTACTTGGAACGCTGAGGCAGGAGGATCGCTTGAGCCCAGGAGTTTGAGGTTGCTGTGAGCTAGGCTGATGCCATGGCACTCACTCTATCCTGGGCAACAAAGCGAGACTCTGTCTCAAAAAAAATAAAAATATCAAATGTGAATTTTCTCAATATGTTTAATAGTCTGGCAAAGAGGCATAATGAAGCTGGATGAAGTATAGGGACATGAAGAATTCAAATTTGAAAAATGGGTGGAACAAAATGAGAATTAATATGCTTTGGGCAGTTAATGGTAGGAAAAATGCTTAAAAAAATAAAAAGAATAGATAAGTTGGTAGTAAAAATTATCAGTCTCTACTTACCTGACTATATTCTAAGAGCAGAGAAGAATGACATGGGGAAAACTCTAATTCTCATGTCCAAAATAATCAAGGAGCTAATAAGTATTTATATATAAAAAGAAAATAAACACACAAATTTGAGGATTGATTTCAACCATATATGGGAGCTTTAGTAGATAACTTATGCTAATTCAAGAAAGGTTAAATGTAAAAATTAAGTATCTACATTTATCTATATATTTACTCACTTATATTTCACATGTAACATAATAAAAATAATAAAAATGAATACCACAAATACTGACACAACAAATAAATATTAATAAATATTCAGCAATAATATAATATATTGGCAGAAATCCATACAGCTTTGTGGAAGTGGTAATGGTGATGCTTGTGTATGTGTTTCTGTGTATGCATCTTATATCTGATATGCTGTATATATTCTCTAATACATTATTTATTCAATATAAATAAAAGTGAAATCTCTAAGATACTATTCTGAAAGCAGGAACTGACTTTTTAAGTTTTCTACAATTATTAGTTGAAGTCCCTATTTATGTTTTCAAAAAATGTGAAAGTACAGATATGGAACAGACAAAAGAAAGTTGGACGTAGGCATTGTAAGGTACAATATTTGTCAGGTGCACTTCAAAACCAAACAAAACTCAAGCTGAGTTCTTACTTTGCCAGTTATTGGTAGTGTGGACTTCAATGGTACTTCATCCCTTTCAGCTTTAGGCTCTTACTTGTAAAATCTGAATAGTGAAATCTATTTAATTTAGAGTGATGAGGATTAAATTTTAATTTTCAATACAATGCCTGTCACACAGTAAACACTCAATGTTTAGAAATTAATACTATAAAATATTGAAGAACCTAGTGCTTACACAAGTGCACAAATGATAATTCACAGATTTTGGGGGTTGGACTAACAAGTATAACTGCAAATATAGGGGATGATTATGGAATTCAATCACAACTTAAACAATAAGCAATGCAAATATTTCTGTGCTTATAATTTCCACTTATAATTTTCTCTACATTTAGTACACAAACAGATATTTTCAGAGACACACATGCTGATGTATTTTTAATGAGCTCAGAGAGTAAATGTGCTACAATGTCTATCCCATTATCAGTATATTTGAGATTGTTCCATATTACTGCTTCTTAACATGCATGTCTATGGATGTATAGGCTTTCATATCATGAATGCACCCAAGGTTAATTTTTTTTTCCTTTGGATGGACATTAAGGTTGTTTCAAAAATGTGTTTTGGCAGTAATCAGAATTTGATATTTTCATTCATGCACATGTACTAGATTTGCTACTAAAGAAATACTTGGTCAAGTTTACACACTTAAAATTTTGGTAAAAACAGACAAACTTACATCCAAAACACACTACTGTCAATTATTAACACCACTATTATTGTAAGAGAATAATCCATGTATTCTCCAACTCAAAATATTAACAATCTTTTAAATGTTTGCCAACATGGGGAGGTAATGAAGACTTATTTTTCCAACTTTCATATCCTTAGTTACCACCAAAGCTGCTTTTTTATATGCTTACTAGCAATTTGTATTTCTTCTATCTGTATGTGTTTATGCTTGTGTATATGTGTCCCAAAATTTTTCATAATTTTTACATAATTTTTCTACTAATATTATTTTCTTAAAATTTTGAGAACTGTTTGCTTACATATGCTGAAACTATTATTTATCCAATCTATCACTTGCCTTTTTTACTCAATTTATTGTATTTTTTCTTTACTTGAGTTTAATATCATATGTGTGTAAATATGTGGACTTTCTTTTATGAATCATGAAATTTTCTCTTACTTAACAAGATCTGTTAACACCCAAATGATTTTCAAAATATTACCCTGATTTTTATAATTATTTTAAAGTATTTTTAAATATTTACATAAAAATACACTTAGTTACATTTGATTATAATGTTAGATGTAGGGACTTAAATAAAAAATGGATGCCAAGATAGCCTGCAAGTATTTACTAAACTGTCTATTCTTCTTTACATTTGAAATGTCAGATATTCTTCTCTATATTTTAAATATCAAATATCCATAAGCCAACTTTATTATTTGTGTCTATTTTGGGACTATTTTGTTCATTGATATATATTTATATCCCTAAGCCAATACCATTGTGTTTTTCTTGTGATTAATTTATTGAGTTTTGATACCATATAGCACAAATAATCACTGTTACTATTTTTCAAAATAATTTGCTAATTATGTTTTACAGCATAAATTTCAAATCAACTTCTTAAATCACAGAAAAGTCATAGTATAGTGCTTAAAATATTTGGTCTTCAAAAATAAAGAGATAAGTTTGGCACAGTGTTGCATACTTGGAGTCCCAGCTACTCAGCTGGGTAAAGCCGGGAAATCATTTTTGCCCAGGAATTCAAGGCTATATTTGCCTACGATTGCACCTGTGAATAGCTACTGCATTCGAGCCTGGGCAACATAGCAAGACCCCATTTCTAATGAAAAAAAAAAGAAAGAAAAATAAAGATGAACTCTAAACTCTATTAATGTTTGCTTCTCCCATTAAAAAAAAAATCCTATTTGAAGATCCCTATCCTACTGTGAGAGATGCTTTAATATTGATAAATCAAAATTGATTTCCTTGCAACTTGAACTACAGATTCACTTTATTATTTTCATTATTCGAATCCAATGAAAACTATTATGAAAAATGTCCACATTTTTTTTTCTAGGAGTGAGCATTTTAAAACCAGAAAATACAGTGTTTTTTGTTTTTAAACAATTGTTTGTTGGTAAGGTTACATACAAAGACTCTGCCATAACAAAGCGTGTGACAAAATTTGGGGGAGAAATATTCCTGATATTATTAAATTAGGCTCAATTAATTGCATTGCTGATTGAGTTATATTTATTTTATACCTGCTAAAATAGGATTGTGTGAAATTTCATTTGTACCTTAAGTCATATATGAATTCAGTTTGAAGCACAGATAGAAGTATTGTTTCTGACATTGGAATCAGCAAAGGGTAACAGACAATAACATGGCTGATTACAAAAGTAGAAGATGTAAATTCTGCCACATTTCTATGCATTAAAAGCCTCAGAATCCCTGAATTTTAATATAAAATACAATGAAGTGTATCAAATGAGATTCCCCTATCTCGCCTAGTAATAATGTGGTTAAATCACAATGTGAACACTTTAAAGGGCAAAAAAAAATAGCTTTAAAAAACCTTTGCCTCACTAAGTTTCAAGAATATCTCATTTTATTTCAAAATCTTGTTGAACTTTCCTACACTTTCTTCCATGACTGGCTTTTACAATTTTAGTGTCTTGGTTGTCACCTCACCTGAAGAACCAAAGACAAGAATGGTGAATGATTTGATGGCAAGATATAATCTGGTAATTGGATGTGATGAAACTAAAGATGCAGAAGTACATTAAAAAAAATAAGAAGAAAGAAAGATCATGTATTTCAACTACAACAGGATGTCTGCTTAGCCATGCCCTATTCATAGTGATGAGAAGTAGTGGCACTCAAATAGCATAAGCTTTTAAACATACAAAACCATAGCCTATCATTTGCCTCTGAAGGGAATTCAACTTAAAATGAAGCTCCAATTTCTCTAATAAATGGTGAGATTCAGATATTATTGTGCCTGTGAGACCTAGCTTGATTAAGACATAAAATTTCACCAGACAGTCTTAAGCAGTAGGAAAGAAGACACAGTATCTTTATTTTTCTTTTAAGCATTCAAGCTAGTGTCCCCTATAACTCTGCCACACATGAAAAATGCACAAAGGCTTTATTTTATGTGAGCATAATCAAATGATTGTGAAAAAACGTAGTGTAGCAGTTAATATAGCATGATCTTCAGATAGAGACTTTCTGCATTTGTTTCCTTGCTCCAATGCTTACAACCTGTGTGACTTTGGGTATGTCCCTAAACCTCTCTGTGGCTTAGTTTCCCCCATACTAGAATAGAGAAAATAAGAGTATCTCCCTCATAGGCTTGTTGTAGTAATTGTTTCTTAATATTCATGAGGACCTTAGGGAAATGCTTATTTTGTGAAGCAGGTAGGTATTAGAGTGTTTTAATGGGAGATGAGACATGATTTTATTTTTATTTTTAATATTTAAATTGCTGTTATATGGGCAGAGCATTGTGGGATGAGGAAAAGAATGTAAAATGGAATAAGTCATGTGGTAATTGAGGTTACCCACATTTAAGAAGTTGATGTTTTGGACCAAGGTATTAGCAAGAAAGATGATGATATATTTTATAGATAGAGACAACAGAATTTCCTGCCAGATAGGTAGATACCAGAGAGTAATTTTACAGTTGAAATGGGACAGCTCTATGCTTGTCTCCATGGGACATTTGATATTTGGTTTTGACATTTGGCAAAGATAAAGACAATTAACTGAATAACTAATGATGATTTGTAATGTGCTTTTAATAGTCTGAAATTCCCTGCAAACACCAATGCTGGAATGTTTGTACTGGTGGCTTTCACCTGACTGATAGGTTAGACAGCCTAGATTGGCAATATGACCAAAGACATAAAGGACCTTGCTGGGAAGTCCTGCCTTGAACCGTCTTGAAAGTATAATTTTCCCACCAAATCTTGGCAGTACAATTGAGGGAAAAAAATGTGTCCTTATGACAATAAGAAAGATCCTACAGAGTTTGCGCATAGATATCCCTCAGATTCCAAGTGTTTGCCTGCAGTTTCTCTGTCATCATTAAAAGCCTTAGGGAGTGTGATCTGTGGATTCTTGTTGGCCCTTTCAACCTCCAGACCTCTTACATCTTTGTCATGGAATTGAAAGATTGAGTAAAAGAAGAATAAAGGATGACTCCTAAGTCTTTAGCTCGAGAAACTGACTAAAATGAATGCCATAGACAGAGAAGTTAGACACTTCTAAGTACAACTTTACAACAAGAGTTTATTTTATATTGTGTTAAGTTTGACATGTTCATTAATTGGATCATACTAAGTGTAGATTTTATGTAAATAGTCTAAATTCAAGGAATAGATTGCACATGAAAATATAAATGTTTTACATAAGTGTACTCATGTTATTTGAAACTACTCATCATCAATAAACTGGCATTTAAAGAGTTTTAGGTTGAATTAGATGTCAACCAAAGGGGAGGAGCTAGCAAAGGGAGCTGGAAAGATGGAGTCACTGAAATATAATGGAAAACTAGGTGTCCATTGAGACAAAAGCTAACATAAGAGAATGTTTTAACATATTGACTGCCACATTAAAAAAATAATTTTCCCTGGGGCCATGGTGTTTTATTATGAAAATAGAATAAAAACATCGAAAACAAAAACAATCCTTTCTAATTTAATGAAAAATCTGTTATTTTTTATTTTTTTCTGTGCATGAGTTATATGCAACTCGAAAAATACTTCACGTGGCTCCCAAGGTAAAGAGACGTGTGAGTTGCATATGTTTCACAAGACCCAGGGTTCAAAACCAGCGTGAGTTAAATACAACTCACATGGCAGTTACTGTGTTAAGAATATAGAATGAAAACTTTGTTGAATATTTCTGAAAATAGAAGTAATATAGAATTAAAAAATACTATTGGATTTGGTCACATGGAGGCCACTTGTGATTTTAAAAAGAGAATTCTTAGTGGAGATGTGGGAAGAGAAGTCGAATTTAAGAATGTTAAGACAAAATCTTGATGGCTGCACTTTATAAACATTTGTCATTCAGCAAAGCCAAGAAATGGGGAAATTGGTTATTTGATGGATGGTAAAAGCCATGATTTTGCTTTTTTGTGAAATAAAAGATGCTATAGTATGTGGGTATCATACAAAAGTGATTTAGTAGAAAGGGGTAAGTGAATGATATGAATGAAGGAAAAAAGAATTGCAGAACTGATGTCCTTGAGAAGTCCAGAAAACAATCTAGAGCACAAAGAAAGGTATCACATTTTTTTACACTTTGATGGGTTTTTAATTTTTTTTTATTTTAAAATACTGAGGGGGTACCAATGTTTTGGTTACATGGATCACTTTTGTAATGCTTGATTCATGGCTATAAGTGTACTCATCACATAAATAGTGTCCATTGTACCCATTAGGTAGGTTTTTGCCCCTCCCCCCACCCCTCTTCCTGCTTTATTTGCATTATGTTTTATTTCTCTTTGTGCATGTGTGCTCATCGGTTAGTTCCAATTTAATAGCAAGTACATGTGGTGTTTGTTTCTCCATTCTTGAGATACTTCACTTAGGATAATGCTCTCTAGCTCCATCTAAATTGTTACAAAAGTCCTTAATTCATCCTTTTTCATGGCCAAGTAGTACTCCATGTTATACATATACCACATTTTGTTAATCTGCTCATGAATTGGTGGGCACTTGGGTTTATTCCACATCTTTGAAATTGTGAATTATGCTGCAATAAATATTTGAGTGCAGATGTCTATTGATAAAATGACTTCTTTTCCTTTGGGTAAATACCCGGTAGTGGGATTGCTGGATTGAATGGTAGGTCTACTTTTAGTTCTTTGAAGAATCTCTATATTGTTTTCCATAGAGGTTGTACTAATTTACAGTCCTACCAGCAGTGTATAAGTTTTCCTTTCTCTCTGCATCCACAATGGCATCTATTATTTTTGGACTTTTTAATAAAAGCTATTCTAACTGGGATAAGGTGATATCTCATTGTGGTTTTAATTTGCATTCCCTTGATGATTTAATGAAATTGAACATTTTTTCATGTGTTTATTGGCCATTTGTCTATCTTCTTTTGAAAAGCTTCTGCATTTCCTTTGCTCACTTTGTAATGGGATTTTGTTTTTTCCTTGTAGATTTGTTAGAGTTCTTTGTAGATTCTAGATATTGGCTATTTATCATATGTATAGTTGTGGATATTTTCTCCCATTCTGTAGATTATCTGTTTGCTCAGTTGATTATTTTATTAGCTGTGTGGAAACTTTATAATTTAATCAGGTCTCATTTATTATTTTTGTAGTTGCTATAATTGCCTTTTGGGTCTTGCCATCAATCAAATAGGAGACTAGGTGTACCCACATAGAAATGTTTATAAAAAGAGTGTAAACATGATGATGAGAGGGTAAGGAAATACTAGGTTTATTCCTGCTATTTTCTAAATGAGACATCAGCAATTCCACAGTTAAAAATGAAAATGGAAAGAAAAGTAACAACAAAATTGAACAGAAAAGAGAAAGCATGAAATATTTATTTGGGAAATAAAGGACTTGTATATGCAAGGGTAGAGTCACATTATTGCCCAGCAGACTTTTTGTGTCATTTGAGTCTCATGGTGTTTGTTGACTTAGACAAGGCAAGTTATTCATACTAAGATCAACTTTTTCCCTATTAAAGAAAGATTCAATATATGTTGCTACCAAAATTATACGTTTAGTAGAAATGAAGAAAATCCATAAAATTTAAAAAAACTCAGCACAATTTTTTCTGTGCTGGATTTCTTAATTGTAAATAGAAGGAAAATTTTCACATAATTCATTAAAATCAATTATTAATAAATGATTTTTAAAATATATGTGTTTATACATACTTCTATACATAAGCATAGGTATGTATATTTTTTCTTAATTATTTGCCTACATTATTGTTCTAAGACCAACATGTTTACTATTCTCAATTTCTAAATCTTTCTAAATTCCTCATAAGACTTTTTTGAAATAATAGGAAGACGGATATTGCTTTTACCCTGTTTTATTTTTCCTAAATATATTGCTTCCCTGAAATTCACATAATATTTCAATTAAACTAGTGTTTTTCTGGTGCATACTCTATTGTAATTGCCATTTTTGTAAATGTGCCTTTATATATTTTCCACTGAAAGATTTTCTGTTTAGATTCTAAGCATGTAAAAGTATTGCACTCTGTCTATTTACCCAGCTTTGTACATATCCCTAACAGCTCTGGGGATATTTGCCACTAATGCAAGTGGGTGTTTATATACTAAATGTTTGTTTATTCATGAGAGTTCCAAAATGTTTGGAAAGTGATAAAAAAAATCAATAATCCCATGGTCAGCAAAATGCTTCCCAAATTTCAATTTCAGTTGTGTTTATATTCTCAACATTCCATGAACACTCATGATACCACCATTTCCTTTAAAGTAACCTGGAAATACTGTTGGCTATAACAACTGCACTTTAAATAGTAGCTACATTGGAGACAGTGTGAATTCAGGATTACAGACATCCCTATATTGATGCCATCACTCTTCCCCACTAAAATACATACATACGCACACACACACACATACTCCATACATTGAAATATGCCATGATGCACACTCCCTTTCTATATGTTGAGATATAGCAGCTTTTGGAATACAACATGTAGACAATGATACAAGATTTTTCTCTCAAACAAGTTACTTTAAAAATGTTTAATTCTGAAAGAGATGCATAGATTTATCAATTAACCTTCTCTTATTGTTCTCTTAGCAAAGAAAAATTCTTCAATTGTCAAATCACTCATATTAGTTTCCTGTGGCTGTCAGGCTTTAAACCTTGGCTTAAAACAACAGAAATGTATTCTTTCACAGTTTTGGAGGACTGAGACTGAACTCAAGGTATCAGCAAGTCCACACTCCCTTCAAAGGCTCTAGTAGAGGTCAGTATTTTGCCTCTTCCAGCTTCTGGTAAATGTTGTCATTCCCTGATTTGTAGCCTTATAACTCCAATCTCTGCCTCTGTGGCCACACTCCCTCCTCCTCTTATCTCTGTCAAATAGTCCTCTCTTTCACTCTTATAAAGACACTTCTCATTTAATTTAGGGTTCACAGGATAGTCCAGAAAAGTTCCTTCTTTCAAGACTCTTAACTTAATCACATATTTTGCCATAAAAGGTAGTAATAGAAGATTCCAGGGATTAGGACATGGACATATCTATGTCCCTTAACCTTTAAAGGATGACCCTCAAGTCTCCTATACTGGATATCTTTTATGGCAGATGGGTTTTGATGTTAAATTAATTATACTCACTAGATTAAGTTTTAATGAGAATGGAGCATTAGGAATGGGCAGTAGAACATGGAAGATCTCCTAATGATTTGATAACACATGAACATTAGGCAACACTGTAACATGTATCACCCAAGGAGAAGTTAATAGTTCTCTCTCTGCACCCACTACCCCATCTCCCATTTTTTTTTATGGCCGTTCTCATCAATGTCTTCACCTCACTACCAAATTTAGTAAATTCAAGAAGTGAACATATGACTACTCTACAAAATTACAATAATATTGGAATAAAGTGTTACTCTGGTTTTTAGAAATCTCAATAACATATTTTGTTAACAAAGAAAAATTGATAGTACTGTAAATAGTGAATATATTAATAAATGGTCATTTCTCTATATATAAATTATAGGAACATCACAAATCACTACAGCAGAAGCAGTGCTTTTACAGTCACTAATATTCTAATATAGTTGTATTTCCTACATCCTGACTACTGGCTGGAAGACAGAACAATGGGAAGAAACAGACTGAAACATAAGAAGAAAATTAAAGTATAAAATCTAAGAATAGCTGACATTTATTGAAAATTTACTATTAACAAGTATAGAATAAAATATTAGTGTAAAATTACAGTGGACACTGATTTATTCTTCACACTATTTTATTTTGTCTGTTTCACAGATGAGTAAACTGAGGCACAGAGCATTTAAGTGAGTGGCTTAATGTTACAGAGCACAAAGGTAAGAAGTGCCAGATTCAAAAGTCACTCAAGTAGTCTGATTCCAATGTCTAAATACTTACTTTTTTTATGCTATGCTGATTCTCAAAAAAAAGTCTTGTTTTGTAAAAGTAATGCTTTCATTAGGGTCTTTAATTTTCATTTTATTGTAAGATAAATAGTAGTTTTGTTCTGGCCTGGAAGAGATGTAGGCCATACAATCTGTTTCTTCTTAGAACTGTACTGAAGGGTCTCTAATCTAAGCAGAATTCCCTTTCTCAATTGCGTAAAGAGATGCCTTTGAGTAAATTTTGCTCATCACCTAACTTTTTTAGGAAAATAACTGTCATTGCTAATATCATTGCTAAAGTTTGGAGCTCCAAAACAATGACTTCAAATAAAGAATAAAATTGGGTCACCCTACATTCAAAAGTATCATTGCTTCCAATTAGGAGACAAATGCCATCTTCCACACATCAGGCCACATACATTATCTTCAACTCTCAGTGGACTTATAGAGATAAGAAGATTGAGGATCTTTATCTAGTTGGACTTGATGAAGATCATTCAACTAGAAAAGGGGGGAACTGGGATTTGGATCAATCTTGCACTGAACTCAGAGTTTGTGATTTTTCTACTAGGACAAATTTAATTTAATAGTATCTCAAATGCAGGCCTATTCAACTGGCCAAAACTTCCAAAATTTTTTAATTTAACCTAAGTTATAGCTAAGAACCAAGACATTTAGGCTTAATCAATAGTATCAAACATAGTGATCATAATGATAATTACTAGAGAAAAGAAGTTACATCCTTGCACCTTTAGGCTGAAACCTCTCAATCAGTTCTAAGTTCATAACTATATTATCATCTCTTTGAAACAAATAAAAAAAAATGTTCAGGCATGTCTTAGTCTTTCCTTCCAGAGTAAATTAAAAAAATAAATAAATAAAAGTTGGAATGTAGCTACTCCTATAGTATACAAATGCAAGTGAAAAAATAGAATATAAAACTTGACGGCCTTGGAGTTTTTAAAATGCTTCCAAGTTATTAATACTTCACCAGTAGCTGCCACTCCTTTTTTTAGTAGAAATTGATGATGGATCAAATAGAAATAATAGAAGCTGCGCCCTGTTAATATCTTAAGATTTCTACTTTATTTCTTTTTGAGATGAAGGCTGTAGAGTTTTATACCATATTCTCTCCGACAATAAAAAATGATTAGCAGCACAATTGCATTGTTTTTGTTAATGGAAATCCAAGCATTGGCAATTTACCCAAAATCATTTGTAGTCTTTATATTCCCCACATTCCCATTTAAGCATCAACATAACTAAAATACAAATACTTTTTATAACCTGTAAACACTATAATCATTATCTTTACTTACATTTTTAAAACAAGAAAAAATAATCATATACTTCAAAACCTCATGTTGTTTTGAATACATGTTAAATATGTACAATTTTATCTGTCACTTAAAATATTAAACCTGATAAAAACCAAAAATAATCATAGTTTACTTGAACTTAATTGGGTCTCTGAATGCCAAGTGCATAAAAACTGTCTTTTAGTTTGTAATGTTAGTAATTCTGATTTGTAAATATGATAAATTTCCTATAGCCTGGCTATTCAGAAGCTGAGCTATTCCTATATTCTGGCTATTGGTTTTCATTATAAAGTCTCATGGGGAGAAATGCATCACTAACAAGAGTGGAGATTAGGTTATAAGCATAGTTCTATCTTCTCAGATTCCATGTCTATTGGAAAACAAGACCCTGAGTCTAAGAGTATAATGATAGATGTGTTGTGGGGAGACTTGATTAACTCTTTTAGGTAACAGCTTCACAAAGTGAATAGGAAATATGAATCATAGTTCCTTTCAATGATCTACCATTGACTTATTACATTTTATCAAATGTATATTGAATCTAATAATACAACTAATACCATTGGAACTTATAAGGGCCTTCTTTCACAATTCTTGAAGTCAGAGAGTAGAAAATGGCAAAAGCCTAGGATTTTATTATTATTATTGTGAAATTCCATTTTCACCATCTAACAGCTGTGTTTTAATGAACATAGTAAGAGTATTAATTTCTTTAAGCTTCATGTTCTTTTTTTTTATTCTGAGTAATAATAATAATTTACTGAATAAAATTTTAATATTGTAGCAGACAATTTGACATAGAGTAAGTATACAACAAATGGTAACTCTTACTAAGTTCTATATGTATATTACATGGCTCTAAGTTTTGGCCTACATTTTCAATTCTAAAGATTGAAGTGATTTCCTTAAAGCAGACTATAAAACACAAATATTTGGCAAGTGTGTCTGTGTTAATTTTACCTTTCTTTAATACCTGATATACTTCCATCTTCACCTCATCTTCTATATTATCAGTGTGGAACGTCATAGTATATTTAGTCTGACATCCTTATACACTTAGGCCAGGTTCTTGAGATGACACTCTGGTAGTTGTTTGTTTTTGATGTTTGTAAGTTAGTCATCCTACTTTTCCAAAGTAAGTCATTAGATAATTTATGCAGAATTGTAAATGAGGTATTTAAAATCAATTTTGACACTTTTAATCCATCACTAATTTGATGTTATAAAATAGAGTGTAGATTATTGGAAGGTAGAGGATTTTTTCAAAGAGAGTGTGCAGTACATCGAAACACCCTCCACTTTCACCCTTGGGTTGGAGAGGGTTGTGAGTAATCACTTAGTTCAAGATTTGAGGATATTGTGTCTGTACTAGAATATATGGGAAACCATAAACTAGTGACTGACTTTCCTGAAAAGCAGTGAAAAAGTGTAGAGGGCAGCAGAATAGATGGTGGCATTTACAAAGTACCTCCTCTTCCTCTGACAGGAGGTCAAAGTAATCTGATTACCAGGAACTGGTTAGAGGACCTGATTTACCCAGAGTGCCAATATTGGCTGTGAGATGCCTTAAAAGTGCTTTGCATGGTGTCAGAGGGTGAGGCAAGCCACACCCAAAGAGGCTTAAGTATATCAATAGCTATAGAAGTTGAGGGACAATATTAAGAAATCAGTTCAAGAAGAAACACTAGCCTAAGCCAAAATACCCACTTGCTGCATCCCTGCAAGAAATTCTGAGAAACTCCCAAGAGAACCTCAGAAAGAAAATAAGATTTAATCAGGATTTTCCAGAGGATTATGACGCTGAATTAATTTATGTGGCAGTCAAGTAAGATTGTTCCTATCCCACTTTTTCCCACTCCAACTTCACCATGAAAAAGGCAAAAGCAGTCTTGTGAATGGGAAGAAACATAAGAATGGTAAATAGCCACCAATGTTTCCTTTATTTCAGGGTTGGTCAGCCTATGTCAGGGGAAAGCTGAGAGGAGAATATTTTTCACTTTGAAAGAACTTCAGAATTTTGTATATTCTCACTAGGCAAATTAGTTAGTAAAATGAGAAGATTCTAGTGACTGGAGAAATTTACTTTTATCTCAGGTTTTGAAGATAAACACAGATGCCTATTTGAGATTTTTATCTTAGCAGAAATTTTTGTCACATAGGGTAAGACTGAGAAGTAAATGGGAAGGAAGAATATCTATCTTTGTTTTTTTTTCTTATAGTACCCTACATTTTCTTTGTGTGCTACAATTATTTCTTCTCTCACTTTGCTGATTATTTTAGTTACATGAGTTGAAACAGATTTATCACAATGAGAATAATATTTAACTTATTTGAAAGTTTAGATTACTTTGAGATACTTTTAATAGCAATAAAATAGCTGACTATTGGGGTTTTATTCCATTTATGCATTTACTGGATTATAAAGGCAATTGAGCTAAGGGCTCAACCTGTGAAGAGCACCAAACTATAAAAGTAAGTCTTTTATATATTCCTGTATTATTCTCTAATTAACTTTTCCATGTCCTTATGGTGTAAATTGAGGAGAACATGAACTGAAACATTTGATATAAGTCAATGCCACTTAGTTCTGCATTTCAGATACATGTCTACATTAACCATTACAAAAACCTAAAATATTTAACAACGGGCAAAATACTTTTTTCCCAATACCCTGGAGTGAAGTATATGGAAATTAAAAAAGAAATAAAGAAAGAAAAAGCCAAAAAAAAGAAAAAAAACCCTTAAATTCAGTTGGATTAGGTAAAATTGCTTCTCATTATTATTTTAATATTTAAGCAGAATGAAAAATTAAAATCTTCTTTTGGAATTTATATTACAGCAGGTGTCCTCAAACTACAGTCCGCAGGCCACATGCAGGTGTTTTTGCCCATTTGTTTTTTTTTTTTACTTCAAAATAAGATATGTGCAGTGTGCATAGGAATTTGTTCATAGTTTTTTTTAAAATTATAGTCCGGCCCTCTAACACTCTGAGGGACAGTGAACTGGCTCCCTGTTTAAAAAGTTTGAGGACCCCTGTAATAGAGTCTGCTTTTTTATATAGATGTAAATATTGATAAAATCGTGAGCTTCTTTTTACCTTTTATTAGAAAGTATGGTAAAACTATGTCAACTCAATGGAGAATAGAGAATAGGTGTAATTATATAATATAGTGAGTTTATGAAGGTATCAAGACAAAGGGCACAAGTAAAAGGCTAAAGACTAGGGGGGAAAGAATGCAACTAATAGAGTGAAAAACATTTTCTTTTGTGTTTTAGAGGACATGGTACTCAGAGCAAGTGAAGTTGTCCCAAGCGCTCGTTAGCTGGTAACACCAGATAATGTTGGAAAAGAAATTTTTCACAATATTATGTGATCCCAGCATCACTATGCAGTAGTGCTATGCAGAAATACTGGGTCTCATTTGCCCTTGATTTATATTTTACATACTATGCATTATTCATTATTGAATCTTTGTATTTTTCCATCATTACAGAACCTAAACAAACACAGTTGCTTTAGCAGTGTGAAATACAAATACAGGCACATCTCTCCACTTCAACTTCTACTTAAGCTTTATCATATTCATATCTTTAGAAAGCTCAATATCTTCCACTTTAGGTTTCCATTAACCAATATTTCAGAGGGGTTTCTCATTTCATGTTATGGGAGTTGGTGAGGCAGTGTCACTTCTAAATGCTAGGATGGAAAGATAGAACAGAAATAGAGCTCCAGTTCTCTAGCCACTGTCACAAGGCAGCACTGTGGAATCCCATTCAGCCCAGTCTTCTGGACACTTGTCTGCTGCCATGGATACATCGGTATGCTGTTTTTACATAGATATGTAAGGTCATACCCCTTTCAATTCACATTGCATGCTTAAACATGACTGAATGCAATATGAGCCCTAAGTTAGAATGTCAGAGTCTAAAAAGGCTTCCAGTCCAGCTACTAGCTTTCTATCAAAAGAGTATATAGTTCCTTTGTGGGTGCTGACATTAATTACCAGCCCATTACCCTCTTTTCATGCCTTCCATTTTCAAATCCTTGATTAAAGTAAACTTATTCCACATAGAAGATGGGAAATATTGGCCAAGGATGTGTACGAATCCTTATCAACTCCCCAGCCTCACACTATAGATCTTAAAATAAAAGATCCAAGACAAAATGTCCTTCAAAACACAATGTTTTGTCAAGCACTTTTATTTGTCAATGGAAACTGTACTTTTCTCCTAGGAAAACCAAATAACCTGCTCTTTCCACCTATGAAAATAGAAGCAGCTAGTATATTTGTACATATATATTTTTTTCATCTAGCATCCTCTTATTGAAAAACATACACATATATATCAAAAATTTCAATAAGAAAAAAGGATAAAAAGATTTTTCAGAAGGGCTTTTTCCAACATATATATGGCCTGGATTCAAAATGGTTAACTATTTAAATTCTAACCTTCCAACCACTGTTCTGTCTTGCTTTCTTCAGGGAGTTTCCATTTCAGAAGGCATTAAATGCAGGTGTTTTTTCACCTTCATGTAATACATCATGAAATAATGAAAAGAAAATGGGTAAATATGCCTTTTTATCTATATTATTTTATCATATATTTTTAAATTATCTGTCTATAAATAGCCAATTTTCTCAGTCTTGTTTAACTTTTAAAAATGATATTTTATATTACTAATAATGAATGTCAATCCCATTCAATTGAATAGTAAAATAGTATAACAATATTACGATGCATAAACACAGATATGGCTAATATATTAAGTCTTGCAAATTCCTGACTTGTAGTGCTTTAAAATATCTACAACATCCAGTAAACTCGCTAGTAAAACATAATTTGTTAATAAAACCTTTCAATATTGAAAGGAGAAGTTAATAGTTTATTATAAATAATTTTGAATATCACACACCTACCATACAAAGTTGGAATTTTTCAGAAACACCTGATTTCCAAAGACATATTTTCTAATAGAAATGTATTTTCTTGCACTACATAACCATTAAAAGACATCTGCATTGTCAATAGATGGCAGCATAGCTCTTTAGGAGTTTCAAGGGGCCTACTTAACAGTTTAAGATCATAGCCATTAGCATGCTAAAAATGGTAATCTCAGTGAAGCTTTTTCATTGCATTTTTTTTAATACTTCATTGCACTGATGCTACTTATTTCCAAAAAGGAAACTGAAAAAATATGTAAACTTTATGGTCCAGTTTTTTTTTTAATTTAAAGTTATATAATTTTGGTGTAGGAGCTGTCAGATGAAGGAATAGATATTACTGTTGACACATTAATGTATGAATCTTTCACTTTACTATTAGGTCTTGAAATCTTAGTTGACACACAGGATGTGAACTTTTAATAAATTACCACTAATATCTCAATATAAGGATACTTTTAACCAAAAATTTTAAGAAATTACTATGGAGGAAAAATATTTGACAGTCGGTCTTTCCTGTTTTTAAGGAAGATGAGGATTTAATCTGTGAGAGTAGAAAGAAGCTGTTCTTTAAACAGTTCAGTGGATCTGCTTTAGGGGAAGGAAAGCAAGCTGAACTTTTCAATGAAATTTCTTCTATAAAATTACACGTGGATGGGGTAACTCTTGAGGAAAAATAACACTATTTACGGACTGAGTTTTATTCAGGTAGCCCATGAAGTTGAGGTTGATAGAGCTTTGTACAATACTCCTACAGGAATAAATACTGTCCATAAAGACACAAGGTGCTGACAGACAAAAGAGGAGAAACACAGGAGGCACAGTAATTTGTTTTAATAGTAATTTGTTTCTGCCCTAAAGCTATCACCACAAGATATAAAAGAGTACGAATCACATAGTACAAACAAACCAGTTATAGCACTATTAGTTTTAATGATTCTGAACAATCAAGATGGTATCACTACATTATTAATATTACTAAAGGAATCTTTGACAGTGTTGAAGAAGTCTTCCTGACATTTTTATAAATTAATTTTTTTCTTACATTTTCCTTATTTATTTCCAAGCAGAGATAAGCCCAAATTCTTATGAGGTCTGTTTTGTTTCACAAAGTCTATGCCAGAGATCTTCCTGTGGCAAATATTCATTCCCATATGCAATTTCCACAGAGGAAAATATTTTTCTATTCAAATATACTTCCTTAACAACTGTTTTCTAGTAACAACCACTATCTTTAGTAGGTTTCTCTAAGTAGATCATTTTATTTATTCATTCATTGGTTATTGACATATTCATTTTACATATATTTAAATGCATGTCTACTATATTTCAGGTACTGTGGTAGATATGGCATTTTTATTTATAAATCTCTTTCTTTCACATCCAGTAGAAAAGAAAGGCAGGTGAAACAAATGTTGCTACTCCTATGGAAATATTGGCACAAAATATAGAAGTCACTATTCTTACTGACCTCCACATAACCTCATCCCAAGAACATCAAAGCTCTATATTTTCGTTGTAGAACAGATTGACTGATCCCCAGGGCATGTTGTATGTGCTACTCTCAAGTATACCTCTACCAATTTACTTGTATATTTGCTAAGAGTCAATTGTATTTGTCCCAAATCCTGTTCATGACAGTCACATCTAATGTTATAATTAATAATTTTCTTATTTATAATTTTAATTATAATAATAATTATAAGATAATTAATAATTAATAAAGATAATTAATAATTATCTTATTAATAATTTTTTTATTAGAAAAAACATGTATGCAGAAATAGAGTTGCTATCTCTTTGAAATAGAGTTTCAACAAGTTCTAACTAAGTTTTTTGAGAGGTTAAAAAGGCAAGTTGAGTAAAATTTTTGTCTTATTAGAAATGGTCATGCCAACGCTTTTAACATACAAGAAATATGTAAAGATTTAAAGAAACAGAAAAAAAATCTGGAAACACTTTATTATGCTTTGTTTTGTTTATAATCTGTTTTTACATTTCTTTAAAAAATTGAAATTGTGCTTACAATATATAGTTTCCTAGGGCTGCCATACCAATTACCCAAAGTTGGGTAACTTAAAATAAGATAAATTTATTTTCTCACAAATCTGGAGGCCACAACTCCAAAATCAAGGTGTCAGCAGAGCCATGCTCTCTCTATAGGTTCTAAGGAAGAATATGTTTCATGGCTTTCTCCTAAATTCTGTCGGTTAACTTCAATCGTTGGCTTTCTTTGGCTTCTAGATACATCATTTCAATTTCTGTATCCATATTCACATGGCCTTCCCCTGTAATTGTATGTCCTATTCTATAAGGACACCAGTCATTGGATAAGGGCTTATACTAATCCAGTATGACCTTATCTTAACATGATTACATCTGCAAAGACCTTGTCTCCAAATTAAGTCATATTCACCGGTTCCAAGTGGATATGAATTTTTGTAGAACACTAGTCCACCTAGTACAAGTAGCAAGTATGTTTCAGTTTAAAATATTGAATGTATTTGTGTATCATTTTGATAAACCCTTATTTTAACCATTCTTTTAGTTTAACTCATTGTAGTAGTTGTGTGAGATGAAAGGTATACCTATTATTATGAAAACACAGAGGTGATAACCCTAAAGAATGAAGAATTGAGAAATAATTTTATTTTAATGTGTCTTTTCTGAAACAGATATGCTTATTTCTAAAACGTAAAGAGTAGGGAGATAAATCTAATGCTTCAAATCTAGGCCATTTTCACTTATTTAAACTCCTTTGTTACATTTTTTAAAGGAATCATTTATTTTAAAAACAGTCCACTTACAGACCCACGCTGCTACTGAAGATAATGAGAATGCTCTGGAGGTCTAGAATCCTAATAATTTATTCAGGGATTGTTCTTTGATATTGTAGATATCTAATTATTTAGTAAATTGTAGCTAATAGTTCAAGAATTATATGTAATTTCCTAGGATGAGAGCACTGATGTCTGATGTCCTTAACTGATAAACTTAGGTTTTTAGTTTGTTCGATTGTTTATTTGGTTAAATATGCTTTCTTTATCTATGGCTCTATGTCTACATAATGGTGATATTTTCTTATATTGTAGTAAGTAGTAAAAATATACAGAAATTAATTTAATTTGGAATATGTTTTGGTGAACAATATAATAATACCTAACCTCATGACATTTATAGGCTACAGAGGTAGATAAAACATTAAAAATATTAATCACAAATAAAGTATAATTTCAAAATTGCCATAAAGATTATTACAGTATCTAGTTAACTATCTACACTACAATTAATTTTTAAGGTATTCTTAATTATGTGATCTAAATCTAGGAATGTCTCAGTCCTGTCATAACTAAGATAGCAAATAGTTGAAGGAAATAACAGAAGTGCACTAAGTTTGTTTATTTTTTCTTTTTTAATGTGAGACAGAGTTTTGCTCTGTTGCTCAGGCTAGAGTGCTCGTGGCATCAAACTCCTGGCCTTAAGCGATCCTCCTGTCTCAGCCTCTCCAGTAGTTGGGACTGTAGGTGTATGCCACCACAGCTGGCTAATTTTTTCTATTTTTAGTAGAGACTGGTCTACCTCTTGCTCAGGCTGATTTTGAACTCCTGACCTCAAGAGATCCTACCACCTTGGCCTCCTAGAGTGCTAGGATTACAGGCGTGGACTACCACACCCGGCCAGTGCACTACTTTCTTAAATCTATTCTTTGAAGGCAGTAGCTTTAACTTAGCATGTGTAGCCAATGAAAGAAATCTTCCCAGGCCTCTATTACAGGTAATTGAAAATAATATTGAGTGTCTTGTATGAAGTTCTCTGTAATTTAGGTAAACCTAAATATATTCACTTTAACTGATTTATTCTTTCTTCATTAATATAATGTAAAATTTTGAAAGATACTCTAACTTTTTAAATAAAGAAAAACTGTTATATATCCAGATTGTATAAATATTTGAAATGTTAAGATAGTTTAAATTACATTTTATACAATAAAAATTAAACAGCAGAACATATAATTAAGATTACATAATTTAGGTATAAATATAGATTATTTTAACTGCATATGGTTAAAAGCTTCTGTTTTGTATAGGTTAAGATAAAGAATATGGAGAGAACAGAGGAAAAAATAAGAAAAAAGTAAAAAAAGAGAGGTGACTATATTATCAATTATTTTATATTGTATAAATTATCAAAGTATTTTTAATTTAAATTAATAGATTTTACTTTTTAGAACAACTTTAGGCTTATAGAAAAATCGAGCAAAAGATACATTGAGCTAAAATTGAGCTGATTGCCTCTATTGGCATTTTACCTACCTTTCTTTAAAACTTTTCCAATAAAATTAATTTATACTCCTTATTAGGAGATTTAGTGTCACGATAAAGATGTAATGCTCTGAGGCCAGATGGTTGATATAGAATTTTAACTTTGTCAATTACCGGCAGTGCAACATAAGATAAATTATTTACCTTCTCAGTGCCATAGTTTCCTCATCTGTTAAGTGAGATTTTATTAGCATTAACCTCATAGATTTATTGTGAAGTTAGATTGCAATTCTCAGAGTTTTTATGACAGTATATGGCATACAAGTAAGCATATAATAAATGCTAACATATAAAAAATGCTATACATTTAAAAACAATAAGGAATGGTTAAGAGTGAGGCTTTTGAACCAAAAGTGTTGATTTTCAAATTTAGTTCTGTCACTGTATATTCTTAATAAATATGCTTAATCGTTCTGTGCTTTTGTTTTCTGGCATATAAAATCAAGATAATGGTAGTATCTATCTTGAAAGTTTCTCCAGTTAATTAAATGAATTAACACATGTAAAACACTTAGCAGAAGGTTTGGCACATAATAAATATATGTTTGTTACTGTTAGAAAAGTGAAAGCTACTACTTAACATAGTATTTACACTTTAACCTGAAGTGTAGAGTAATTCACTATTTTATGATTTGTGTTCATAAAAGAGGCATAAATTATAAAATTAGTAAATCTATATCCATCTTTCTCAATTTTTAATTTTTTACATTTTATTTTTGAATTTTATAATGTTTAGAGATATATATTTACAAGCACTATAGGTCTAAAACAAAGAAGGAAAAATTAATTCTGTATATTTCTGGTTTATAAAAATAACTAGTAAATCTCAGTGACAATATTTTATATTATACTCATTTTGTATTTTATTAAGCACTTCTACCTGAATTATTTCAAGAAATAAATAACCTCTATGGTTAAAAAAAATCAATCAAACTAATTTATTTCACTGGTTGAATTCTTTTAAGATGTGAAAAAATATTAATTAATTTAGGAAATAGAAAAAGAGAAAAAAGACAAGTGAAATGTTGAAATTGGTTCTGTTGTATATAAAACTTTTAAATCTATGCATGGAACAATAGGCCAAATAAGTGAAATGGTAAATTAAGCAAAAACAACTGTAATGTACACTTAACACAGGTCAGGTATTACAATACATTTTTGTTTTAATTATCTCTTTATATATTTATAACCTTTATATATTTTTAATTGATTAAAGCACTATGATAAGTATTAGTTCCATTTGTCTCAAAATTATTCTATGGGATAAATTAAGCAGGCATCATTATTAATAAAATGTGATATATTATATCATGGAGTACTATTCAGCTATAAGAAACAATAGTGATATAGCACCTTTGTATTTTCCTGGATAGAACTGGAACACATTCTACTAAGCGAAGTATCCCAAGAATGGAAAAACAAGCACCACATGTACTCACCAGTGAATTGGTATTAACTGATCAACACCTAAGTGGACACATAGGTATAACATTTATTGAGCGTCTGGCAGATGGGAGGAGGGGATGGGTATATACACACATAATGAATGGGGTGTGCACTGTCTGGGGGATGGTCATGCTTGAAGCTCTAACTCAAGGGGGGAGGGAGGTACGGACAATATACATAACCTAAATATTTGTACCCCCATAATATGCTGAAATAAAAAAGAGAGGGGAAGAAAACTGAAATAGAAAGTGGCCCTAAGCCTTACCAATGTCAATGATTAGGAAGAAAAGTAAATATTGCTTAAACCCTATTTTGAAAAAATTTATGCTTTCTTCCGTTTTTGAACCATGGGCCTAATTGGTGAACTCAATTCTTTAATCTTTGAATTACTGTGGCAAAATTCTAGTTGTACCTTTTTCCCTTATATTTGCTACTTCTCCAGAGCTGTTAGAAATCTTATAGTTCTAATCATATTTGAACCAAATCACAAAAAAAATAATAGAAGGTTTTTAAAATATTCTCTTGAATTTCAAATTTAACATTTATATTTAACACATAGAAGTGAACTGCCCCTAATTTTACAATATTAATTTTATGCATTTTTCAAATTAATCACTTTGAATTATATTACTTAATTACCTCTTTATTGCCTTTGACATGCTGTCCTCCTCACTAGGAATATAAAGCTCCCAAGTTACACCTTTTCTATCAAACTCAGTAATTTCCTACGAAGCCTAAAATGCCAGACTAGGGGAGCCCAGCTCACCACTCATTCATTCATTCAATGATTATACAGTCTGTTCCTTCTCTTTGAATCACATTATGTCCAACAAACTTATGCTATGAAACTACACTTACACTAACAGAATGTTTTAAAAGTATATATGTGTGTATACATAATATCATTTTGCACTTGCTATAGAGTAATATACTACAAGTGCAATTATAACTATACTGTCATTTTGACTCTTTCATTCAGGAGAACATCAAGAATATCTTGGAAGAAGATAAGCTATCAGTTCTGAATGAAATATTAAATTTAAAATTTGCACAAAGTGGGTGCAATCAATAGTTTTAAACTTTAGACTTTTGTCAAGAACTATGACATCTCAGAGTTTTTACCCTGCCTGCAATCCAGCAAGTTAGCATGCCACAGTTTCATAGCTGCTGGCTAAAGGCAGACAATGCCTAGAGACAACGAATTTTATTATTCTCAGCAGAGCAGGCAGCATGAGCTTCATGTTCACATTCATCCTAACTGCTCCCCACATTTAATGAGGGCAATGAAGAGGTGAGCTTAGGTGGATACTGCCTCCATAGTGGGTTTTAATGAAAACTGAAGAGCTCCAAGTTTAGAAAACCATCAGTCTTGCAAGGTGGCTGATAACTAACTTACTCAAACTTTGCTCCAAAAGGAAACATTGTCTACATTATACTGGTAATGAAACAATCTGCCTGGAGGAGCCGCTATTTCTATCTTCTAAGACCACTGCTATACATGAATCCTGATAAGATTGTCTAAAACAAAAAAAACTTAGCAGTGTCTAAGACCACTGCTATCCATGAATCTTGATAAGATTGTCTAAAACAAAAGATTGTCTAAAATAAAAAAAATTTATTTGTCGATAAAAAATTATTGACATTAAATTGTCAATAATTCTTCAGAAGACATTCATAAACAAAAGAGACCCATGGAGAATTTTCTCCCAACAGGTTAGTCTAACAGTCAAACAATACTTGAATCAGAAAGATGTTAGCCAATTCATTGAATTTCCATGTCACAAATGCTTTGTTTAATATTTTTGAAAGTGAAATTGATCATTGTAAATATATGAACCAAAAATGAGAAGTTAACTCCTAAAAATAAGATAAACAAAATTTTAATTAAGTAGATACAATTTGTTCATTTTCTATATTTATACCTAATTTAAACCACTAACAATTTTCATTTAAAACTTTACATTTATATAATTGTAAAAGCATATTAATGTGGTATGAAAGAGTACTAATTCATTAAGTATGGCCTTTGGGTAATACTGGTACTACATGTCAAATGGAGAAAAGTAACAGAGTAAGTGCAATGACATTAACATTAAATTGGTAGTTGCAGCACAACAAAAGGAAGAAAGTTAGAAAGTTAGGATTTTTATAGAATTTAAATTAGAAAGAGACCTGGGAGCTCAGCCTTTCTTTTTTTTTCCATATCTCCTCTGACTTAACTTTTATAAAAATAATATTTCCATTTATTCTATAATGTTTAGCCCAGATATTATGAAAAGTATCAATGTTTTTCAACATCTATTATTGTGCATTTACTTTGCATGATAGTGTTGATGAATATGGTTTGAAATGTTTACCCTTCCTATGGAGAGAAATGGAGACAGTAAGATAAAATACTAAAAAGCATCTATGAAGTTAGGTAAGCCAGTGTTCCTCAACTTGTTTTAATGTTTAATAAAGCAGCATTTCCTCTCTCTAAATTCAGTGATATAATTTCTATCACACAAAGTATTCATTTATAAATTTTATTTAACAGATTGATTTTATATTAGGGTATGGCTATTGTGGACTATTATTTTCACAATAAAATACTAATTTAAAAACCAGTTCACTACTTGACATTAAAATGTCCTCAATAACTCAGGGATAATTTTTATCAAAAAGCAATCCATTTGCATTAGAAAGCAAAGAATATTAATACATATGCTCTTTTAAGTGTTACTGGATATTTCAGAGGTAAATGTTCCTTACTGAAAACTGACATGTATTTACTGAAGATCTTTAGTATATCAGAGAATTGTTTTACTTACTGCCTAAGGAAAGAGATATGTTTAGCTTTTCAAAATCTGTGATCTTTTTTATTTTATTAATTCATTTTCAAATCACTAAGAATAAAGGTAGTTTTACTAAGAGGGAAAATATATAAAAGATTTAAAGATATTAATAAATACGATACTGAAACTACATTGTTAAATATTAATATAAAGAAGCTACATAATGCACCATCAATAGTTATGTACCTTTGAAAACTGCTGCAATTTTTCAAATCTATATATCTAAGCCCTTTGACAAAACAATATATTTGGGAGTTCTCTATTTTAAAGGAAATGTTATGGTCTTTAATAAATATTTATATTTTAATATAATATCTGATATCATTATTGGGTGTTAAAACATTTTAGGTGCTTATACAGAGCCACCAAATACTATTCTTGAAAAAAAAATACTGAAACAACTTACAAAAACCATTAGCCTTGAGGTCTAAATTGTGTATATTATGAACTTTATATATAATTATGTAGGTGGATTTATCTATATGTCATATGCACTTAATGTAACATATACGGTCATTTATATTGAATCTCAATTTCTTTGTCTATACCTAGCGGGTCTATTCTGTAGATTAACCAAAATAAAGTACATAATACTCTTACAAAATGTCTAGTAGATACTCACAATTGATTTTTTTAAACAAATGCTAATTCTTCTACTACTGTTGATGAAGATATCCCTTGCATTTTTGCTGCTGTTTTGTAGATGTCAAAATATTATGGGCTAGGTAACCTAAATACCTTTGCTGACTACTCTGAATGGCAAAATATAGTTGTTGGTCCATGAAGAATCAACTAAAAAGAAGCTATGATACAAGTGTACATGCTAAAATCTAAGCATTATATAAAATAAAGTTCTTATATATATATTATAAAGTATAAATAATACATATATCATGTCATAATATTATATTGTATGTATTTCTCCAGATCATATCCTAGGAATAGTCATACATTTTCTTACATAGCAGATGCTATTTCCAAGCACTGCTTTTTTGTTTTTTTTTAAGTCATGATGTGGGTAACCGGAGAACTGTTGGGTACAGTTACAATATTTCTAAATTCCCTGTTTCTATGTACCAATGTCAATAAAGAATAACTCTAAAGTATCTGTTACTTAAGTAAATCCTAATTATTTCAATCAACTGAGAAAACTCAGTAGACTCTCACTCAGGCACTGAATAAAGTAGGAAACTTCTGGGAGCTTTTTTTGTTTGTTTATATTTTCTTTTTCTTTCTTCTTTTTTAAAAATCTTATCTTGTCCTATTTTATTATTTCTGTTTTCTCAACTAGGTATTAAATGACTGCTTTTTTTCCTATAGTTTTTTATTGTGGTGCTCAATTTCCTGACAAAAATAACAGAAATCACAATCACAATGACAACAACAACAAAAGAACAAACAAAAAGAAAACAGGGATCTGCTTCCTGGGCCCATTCAAATTTTATTGCATCTTAACAATTGACAGTATATGAAACATTAAAATTTAGTAATAATGCCAGTTATATATCAAATGGTTTATATATACACACAGATTTCCACAGTCTAGAAAACTTTATATATTAGCAGGGTTTTCTAAATTCTTCTAAGAATAATCTATCTTATTACATGGAGGTAAAAATTATTGAACTATAAATAGCATTCATGTTGTTACAATCCAAAGTTTTTTCAGATTTCTCTCAAAAATTGAGTCAACCATCAATTTTTCTACCATTGATCATATTTTCTTCATTCTGCATGTCTTGCCTCATGTACGTATGACATCTTTTTGTGTATAATAACCAGCTGGACAAGTAATACGTTTCCTTCATTCTCCCCAAGACTGATAAAACATATTGCATTCAGCAGAATTTGAGTGAGAGTTTAAGTATTATTTATGTGTGCATGTTGGACTGAGGGTTGGTGGTTTATATTGCAAATTGCATATAAAAATTGATACAACTACATCCATGCTTTAAACATATCTCAGCAATACAATGATTTAGGAAAGTTTGCCCATTATTTTTTCTCACATCTCAGGGTTTTACTTCATGAAATCTTTCTCTACCCCTTGCCATTTCATCACCTTTAGCTTTATCATTTGTTAGGACTATCCTTAGAAAAAACAGAAAAAAATATTTTTGTTTTTTATATAAAGCAATGTATTTCCCTTAATCTATGTATTAACCTTAAATATTCAGCTCTAAGCCACTTTATACTATAAAGAAAAATAATAGTTAATAAAGATATTTTGCTAAGTTAAATAGATCTCTCCTCAACAAAATCCACTGGCAGTCATTAAATTAACATTTACATGTATTTTATAGTTTCAGAGCTGTATATTTCTTTCTTGTGAAATATTTGATAACTCAAGTTCAAGAGAACTTGAAGGTTACAAATAGATATATTTCCATTTTCTTATGTTATCAAATTTTTGTGCAATGAGTTAGTGACATTCATAGATGAGATAGTGAGAAAGAAATATTAGGATAAAGAATAAAGATTCTAAATATAATATTTACATGTTGTGTTTGCTATAAATAACTATGTGAATCAACGAAGAAATGTCTTATATATACAAAAAGGTATATATACAAGATTTTGGCCTAAAGGTGGTTTCTTAGCTGGAGATATATAAATGTAGTTTTTGGCATTTATATCATATTTTAAATCACAGTTCTGGATGAAATTCAGTATGGTAAAGAAATAGAATGGAAAGAAAAGTGGCCTTTAGACATCAACAGTGAGATAATCTTACTTTGAAGGCTAAATTTATGAAGATGACCTAGGAAAGGATTCTTAAAGGGATGATGGCAGAAAGATGGCAGGATGGCAGAAAGAAAATCTTAAGGGTGTGGTTCTATGGATGTTAAGAGAAGTGAGTCTTTCAAAAAGGAGTGAGTAGTCAAGAGTCATAAATACAATTTTACGAAAATCTTTAGGTAAAACTGATCCTTTAGGTAAAACTGATACATATTATATAATATGAAAGTCATATAAGAGTAGATTGAAGATGGGTTTGAAGTGAAGAAATGGAGCAGACAGTGTAGGGGAAAAAAGCAACAAACTTTCACAAGCTCATCTATATATAAGATGAGCATTTTATAGATAGATTTTTATATAAAGTTGGACACACAAAAATTTTTTTTAAAGTTTTAAGTGGTAAAACATAAGCACTTTTTGAAATCATAGAAAAATTTAATTGATAAAGAGCTTAAATTTACAGCAAGGAAAAAGGAGAGTTGGTAGTTAAAATTTAGAGAGATAAGAAGTAATGCAATCATGATTATGGGCACAGGAGGAGGCACTGGCCTTCAAAAGGAGGAAACTCTGGTAACTAGAAGACTAAAAGAAGGCATTAATGTGAAAGGGAGATATTACACCTGATTTCACAGAAATACAAAGGATCATAAGAGAGCAGTACTAACAGCTTTAAAACAACAAATGGGAAAATCCAGAAAAAGCAGACAAATTCCCAGACATATACAACTTATCAATATTGAATCATAAAGAAATAGAAAACCTGAAAAGATCAATAATAGTAACAAGATTGAAGCAGTAATAAAAAATATCTCATCAAAGAAAAACCTAGGACCTGATGGCATCAAGGCTGAATTCTACCAAACATTAAAAAAAAAAATATGATCAACTATTCAAATATATATATATACATATATATATATATATCAAAGAAGGAATAGTCTCAAATTCATTCTATGAGGTCTTCATTACCCTGATACCCAAACCAGTTAAGGACACAACAAAAATAAAATGACAGGACAATATCCCTGATGAACATAGATGCTAAAATTTAGAACAAAATACTAGCAAATCAAATTCAACACCACATTAACAAGATCATTCACCATGATTAAGTGTTCATCCCAGAAATGGAATGATTCAACATACATAAAACTATAAATGAGATACATCATATTAACAGAATCAAGTACAAAAATCATATGATCTTTTCAATAGATGCTTCCAGTGAAATTCAAAAAAGCATCCAGTGAAATTCAACATCCCTTTGTCATAAAAACCCTCAACAAACTGGGCACAGAAGAAACATACTTCAGCACAATTAAAGGTCATATATTACAAACCCACAGCTAACATTAAAAAAGGAAAAGTTGAAAGATTTTTATCTAAGATCTGGAAGAAGATAAGGAAGCCCACTTTCATTACCTTTATTCAACAGAATACCAGAAGACCTAGCCAGAGCTATTAGGCAAGAGAAAGACATAAAGGGTATCTAAAAGGGAAAGGAGAAAGTCAAATTGCATATGTTTGTAGATGACATGATCTCATATACATATATTATATAAAGCCCTGAAGACTCCACCAAAAAACTGTTATAACTAATAAATGAATTTAGCAAAGTTACAGGTTATAAAACCAACATAAAAATTAGTAGCATATTCTATATGCCAATAGTGAACAATATGAAAAAGAATTCCAAAAAGCAATTCCATATACAATAGATAGAAAAAAAAAATACATGGAATTATTTAACCAAGGAGATAAACAGTCTCTACAATGAAAATACTAATGAAAGAAATTTAAAAGGATATTAATAAATGGAAAGATACCCTTTGTTCATGGATTGGAAGAATTAATATTGTTAAAATATCCATATTACAAAGTGATCTACAAATTTAATGTAATCCCTATCAAAATACCAATGACATTCTTTACAGAAATAGAAAAAAAATTATAATTAGTATGGAAAAGCTACACACACAAAAAATAAATCCAAATAGTTAAAGCAATCTTGAGCAAAATGAACAAAGCTGAAGACATTTCCTGACTTGAAAATATACTACAAAACCATAGTAACCCAAACAGCATGGGACTGGCATAAAACAGACACATATACCAATGGAATAAAATGGAATAAAAATAGAGATCCCAGAAATAAAGTCATGCATTCACAGCCAACTAATTTTTGGTAAAGTCACCAAGAACAGATATTGAAAGAAAACCAGTGTCTTTAATAAATGATGATGAGGAAACTGGATATCCACATGCAGAATAAAACTAGACCCCTATATCTCACCATATACAAATCTAAATAGATTAATCAAAGCTAAATAAATTAAAGAATTGAATGTATGACCTGAAACTATGAAACTACTAGAAGAAAACATGAGTGAAAAACTTTAAATTGGACTGGGTAAGGCTTTTTTAATAAGACCTCAAAAACATAGACAGTAAAATTAAAAATGGACAAATGGGATTACATTAAAATAAAAATCTGCTCAGCGAAGGAAATAATTGATAAAGTGAAAAGAAAACCTGCAGAATGGAAGAAAGTATTTGCAAATTATTCATCTGACAAAAGGTTAATATCCAGATTATTCAAAGTACATAAGGAACTCAAATCAATAGCACAGCAACAACAAAAAAAATTGGGCAAAATATCTGAATAAACATTTCTCAAAAGAAGACATACACATGGCCAAAAGATATCTGAAAAAATGTTCAACAAAATGCAAATAAAAACCACAATGAGATATCAGTTCACCCCATTTAGAATGGCTAATATACATTTTTGGTGGGAAGGTAAATTGGCATGGCCATTATGGAAAACAGTATGGAGGTTCCTCAAAACTTAAAAATAGAAATACCACGTGATCCAGCAAGCCTATTACTCTATATATATTCAAAGAAAATGAAATTAGTATGTGAAAGGGACATCTGCACAACCATGTTTATTGCAACTCTATTCACAATAGCCAAGATACGGAATCAATCTAAATGTCCATCTATATATGTATAAAGAAAATATGGTGTGTATATACACACACATATATATTAAATATATATGTATATACATATACACACAATGGAATATTATACAGTCATAAAACATAATGAAATCCTGTCATTTGTGACAACATGAATGAACCTGGAGGACATTATGTTAAGTGAAATAAGCCAGGCACAGAAAGACAAACACTATATAATTTTATTTATATATGAAATCTAAAAGAGTTGATCTCAGAGGAATAAACTAGTAATTTCTAGAGGCTGAGAAAGGTAGAGAAAAGAAGGGGAAAAGGATAGATTGACAAATGGGTACAGCTTTACAGTTAGACAGGAAGAATAAATTTTGGTATTTTATTACCCAGTAGGTTGGCTAAAGCAAATAACAATGTAGTATATATTTTAAGACAGCTAAAATACTTTGAATGGTGTCACCACAAAGAAATGATAAATGTTTAAAGTGATGGATATGGTAATTACCCCATTTGATCATTATGCCCTGTGTACATGCATTGAAACATCACCCTCTACTTCATAAATATGTGCAGTTAATATGTGTTAATTATAAGTTAATTTTTTAAGTAAGTTATTTTTGAGAATTGGGAAGTTTCTTTAACTTAATTATTGGAGCTTTCATTAAGTGCCTTCACTTTAGCATCTTGCATCCAGTAAATGCTTTTAGACAAAAGACATTTGGGGAATTACTGCTCCTACATTTCACGCATAAATATATGTAGACTATGACTCAAGATGCTTAACTTTTCCTATCAGAATTTTTTGCTAAAATGAAACTAATTAGACATTTCTAAGAATTTGAGTCTTGACAATACACACAGAAAAAAAGTTTTATTTATTATAAGGGCAATACATTGATATAGAGTATTTTATGCTACTTAGACTCCAAGTATTATCGTTGACCTGTCTTGTCCCTACCTTCTATCAACTGGGATAGTAAAGGCTAAGCAAGTAAAATTTTCAGAAAATTACTACTTTATATCATTCAAAGTACTGAAGAATATAATTAGAAATGCAATTTTATATGAGTATTTTATTATTACAATGTGTTTATCCTATTAATTCAAATATTGATATGGAACACTTACTAGATATTCTTCCTCCAACATGGTAGCATGGGTAATCACATGTATTGTGTGTGTGTTTGTGTGTGTGTGTATGTTGACACTTATGGGAAAATCCAAACTTTAAGAATCAATAAAGCACACTGAATGGCCAGATACCATTTAGCATAAGTAGATGAAGAAATGTAATGTCTTCGTAGGAAAGAAATGAGTCATTAAGTCTGAGTCTCTCACCCTTTCCTCAGATATGAGTCAGTTCTTAGACTTAAGGTCCTTGAACAGTAGTTTAATTAGCTTGAGAATGTACTCTAGCATACTAATATAAAACCACAAATGTTTACCATAATTTGTCTTCTCTTTTCCTTTGGCATGATCTGAAGACTTTCAAAGAGATATTTCTGTACAAAGGAAAAAGAAAGAGTCCAAACTTAAAGGGATAGGTATTGACTTTTAGATGTTTGGATACAGTTCTGAGCTCACTCTTATTCCTGATGATGCCAGATGCCGTTGGGTTATCCCAGTGAGGCACATGATGAATTGACTTTGACCAGGGAACATTTCATACCCATCTCAGCGGAACTTTAAGACAATTAGATATTCTTTTTTTTTTTTTAATTACTGTGTTTGTATTTGAAATAGATAACTTCAGTACCTAAATAATCCTTATTATAAATGTAGCCCAGAGCAAGATGTAGCTAGCCACAAAATCCAGGTTACTCTACATAAAGCTCTGCAATGTGGTCTACTTCTGGTTCACCAGATGCAATAGGGCATACATTTTTATGACAAATTCTAATAGGAAAATCACAGACATTTATAGCAGATATCACTGACAGCAATCGCCAATTCTCTGAATAACAAAGACAAGATTCAGGTTGAAAATGAATGCTTGTTTTATTCTGTCCAATATGAACTGTGTTGTCTGATTCATCTGTCCACAATGTTTGATGTGCCCAACAAAATTCCATTATTTAGTGAAAATGATATATCCAGGGAAGTAAAAAAGAAGCACAGATAGAAGAATCTTACCTAGGTAACTGTCTCAACGTTCTGACCTGTTTTTTTAACACATCATATTGCTGCTGTGTAATGGCTCCACTCACAGGGATTCTGAAGAAAAGTGAAGATGGAACATTCTCTTAAGAGATGTAATTTCCAAATGAACCTCCTAATCAGCTATTAGAAAAGGAGATGATCTGATACACACAGAAAAATGTCACTTGGGGATGTTATATTTTGGAGCAGTAAGTTAGAGTAAATTAATCAGTACATTTAGATATATTGTCTCCCATTATGAGCTAAGAGTGACCATTTTATTGTGACAATGCATAGATCAAAAATATGCTAATTCATACTTCTCTGAAATTTCTTCCTCTTGATTATTTTTTTTTTTTTCTTTTAGCAGGCTATTATTTTCTCAAGAGGATTTACAAGTAGCATTCACTGGTCATGGCAAACCTTCAATTAACTGGCTTTCATGCAGTGTGTATTATTATCTCATTATCAAGTTGTCTTTTTTTTTCACTCTTTCAAGTTATTTATTAATATTTAATGCAATTGGCCTACACCAAATTTTCTTAATTATTTTAAATGACATTTTTGTTAGCACTAACACATTTTTCCTGAATTTATTCTAGAAAAAAATCACGAATCCAATTTAAATTTGCTATTCAAAAGCATAGATTCAAAGGAATAAATTTTGATGTAAGAAACTGGCAAAACAAGTTCTAGTTTTGTGTTTCTCAAATGTTCTTCTTAGAGTTTTGGTTTTCTTGTCTGTAACATTTAAGAGCTACCTGGAAAGTTTTTAATGTCTAATACTGTGTATTTTTCTTTGGCTATGCTGTTATATGTTTAAAATAATAAATGCTTTAGAAAATGAAATTTTAGCTAGTAATTGGCATTACATCTTTGTGAGTTCCTGCAGAAAATTTACTCCTAGATATCAGTTTCTTAGTCTCAAAAATGGAGTCAATGATTCTAAACCTTTTCTCTTTCAGAGTGTATAAGGAGGGTTTTGGTTACAATTTTAATAGGTATAACTTATTTTATATATCCAGATACCATAATTGATTTCCTGACTGATTTGCAATAGCCTCATATTCATATTCTATAATTTTCAACAGTGTATGATGTATGGCCACAACTTGCAGTAAGTTGAAATTGTGTCTGAATTAGTGAATACCAATGCTGAAGCTACACCAGTGTCCCATGAAAAAGCCATCCAACGAAACATATCTATGAAAGATGGAAAATATTTTAGGAATATACTTTTGAAGGCATGAGGGATTCTAAATCCCTCAAAAAAAGAATACTTTGTGGTTTCTTTGAAATTCTCTAAAGTGGCTAAAACTACACTAATTCTAATTAACATTCTGGGTTTTCTGTAAATGTTTCTACACCCAGAATTCTAGTTACCTTATCAGTAATCAAGGATACTTGTCTTATTTTTAAAGTTGTTCATCCTCAGTAAAGAGCTCTAATTATTCATGTTATGAGCTTTAGGGGACATGGCTTAAGCTCCCAGGACTCCAGAGGATCCTTTTACACCACAATACAGGGGAACAAGTTAGTTACTGTCTTAGAGATAAAGTTGACAAGTATCTCTGGAACTGCTTGCCTCTGATATTAAAAATCAAATATTTCCAAAGCTGTGAATACATAACTACTTCACAGTAAATGTGTAATAAAAAAATATAGAATGAATCTGAAAGCCATAGAAATCGTTTTTTTTTTTCCTTCGTAATAACAAACATGTAAAATTGAAGGAACATCTTGATTTGGGACTACATAGGTACTTTAGATAACTGCTTTAAAAATGTTTGCTTTTCCATGAAAAGAATCTTACTAGGCATGATGTAGAACTTATAATTAACACTAAAAACAGCCCAAAACATGTGGGTACCCAGGTAAGCAAATGTAGCTCCTAACTGTCCTTTCTAACTCCTGTCATCTCCAATTATTTGGCCACAACTGAAAAAAACAAGCTTTCCTATTTTTTGTCTTGCTCTGTCTTCTATAGTAGGAATAAGTTATTCTTTATATCTTTTATCTCCCTTCCATATTCAAAGAAAACTAAATGGAATTATTGCTTATTGATATAATAGTATCTAAATAAAATTTGGCACTAAAGATGACATGAGCAAATATATGTAATAGTGCTAGTGGTAAAAGATTATAATGGAATCAAAAATAGTAATCCCATTTTAAACTTCTTTATGTAAATAGATAATTTTAAAGAATGGTCATATTTTTATTTTTAATTATTATAGATCATAATAGTTTTACATATTTTGGCTGAATCTGTGATATTTTGATATAAACATACAATGTGTAATTATCAATCAGATTAATTGGGATATCCATCACTTCAAGCATTTATAACTTCTTTGTGTTAGGAACATTCCAATTCTACTCTTTCAGCTATTTTGAAGTATACATTAAATTATTAACTACAGTCACCATATTGTGCTACCAAACTCTAGAGATTATTTCTCCTAACAAACTGTATTTTTATACTCATTAACCATCCTCTTTTTATCTGTTCATTCCCACTACCCTTTCCAGACTCTGGTAGCCATCATTCTACTCTCTATAGCCATCAGTTCGTAATTATTTTTTAGTTCTCACATATTCATGAGAACACATGGTATTTGTCTTTCCATGCCTGGCTTATTTCCCTTAATGGTGTCCAGTTCTATCCATGCTGTTACAAGTGACAAGATTTAATTCTTTTTTTGTGGCAGAATAATATTCCATTGTATATAAGTACCACATTTTCTTTATCCATTCATCTGTTCACTATTATGAATAAATAGTGCTACAATAAACATGTGAACATATCTTTTCAATATGCTGATTTCCTTTCTTTTGGATGCATACCTAGCAGTGGGATTGCTGGGTCATATGGTAGTTCTATTTTTAGATTTTTTATGAGCCTCCATACTATTTTCGATAGTGGCTGTACTAATTTATATTTTCACCAAGCGTGTATAGGTGTTCCCCTTTCTCCACATCCTCATCAGTATTTGTTATCGCCTATCTTTTGGATAAAACCCATATTAACTAATGTGAGATGATATCTCATTGTAGTTTTAATTTGCATTTCTCTAACAATTAGTGATGTTGAGCATTTTTAAACATTTCTGTTAGCCATTTGTATGTCTTCTTTCAAGAGTTGTGTATTCAGATCTTTTGTCTATTTTTAATTGGATTATTTGTTTTGTCTTATTGAGTTGTTTGAGCTTCTAATATAGACTAATTATTAATTCCTTGTTACATAGACAGTTTGCAAATATTTTCACCCATTCTGTGGGTTGGTTCTTCACTTTGTTGATTGTTTCCTTTAATGTGCAGAAGGTTTTTAGCTTGATGAGATCCCACTTTTCCACTTTTTTGCTTTGCTTGCTTGTCCTTTTGCATTCTTACACAAAATGATCTTTGCCAAGATAAATGTCCTGAAAACGTTATGCTTCATGTTAGTTTAAACAGAAGTTTTGAAAAGTTAACACTCATTGATTTACAAGTTAATAATGAAAGAAAAAGGAGAAACATATTTTAGTGCTTCCAGTTCCCTGATGCATTTAATGATAGCCGACTGGTAAGTTTGTTATTTCAAGCAAGAAAGAATATATATGAAGTGATTATAAAAACATCCATAATGTAGACAAAGGTACTTAGTTCTTTGAATTTATCAATCAACATATTTTTGTAGAATAAATATCATTTTTTAATTAAAAGTTAAATTGAGACTACCCGAATATATTCAGTTCACCTCATAATTTAGTAAAAATAGATATTAACCAATAAAGTCTACTAGTATATGAAAGTGAAAGAAAATCTAGAAATAATTCAAAATTACAGTAAGTGATTTATATCAATAATACTTTTTTTCCTCTGGGACAAATATTCAAACAGGAACTAATATTCATAATAGGATATATTAAGATATTATGGTTATATTATATATTTAATAGTAGAATAAGTTAGTTAAAATATATAAAAGTACACTTACTAAACCTAAGACTGGCAGATCTACATTGGCCTTCCTTTTAGCCTTTTGTACTCCTGACCCAGACTCTAAACAGATGATTTTCCTCAAACAGAGGAGGAAAAAATGAAGTTAATACTACTAAACCTCCCAAATTATAAATATATCCTAGGTGAAAGTAGCAGTTCTTCTCTTTGCTACTCTCCTATTTATTACCTCCACTTGTGATCTCTTTATC